>NRDT01000015.1:0-132456 GCA_004124955.1 Starmerella riodocensis
CAGCTTCCCAATATCAAAATTGATGTGGCACGGTTGGACGTTGAAGAGTACGAAACCTCGGCAAGAATATCTGGTCAACTGAAGGCTCGATTATCAGAATCTGAATGTGTCTTTGAGGTCAATTGTCACCTGCAGCTTTTGGAATACGTCGCGGGGTTTGAACTCACGGGTAGATCAGACGATGGGCTCAAAACAGTGAAAGCAGATATGCGCTGTAAAGACGTGAAAATTCCTCTGCGGCGACCGACTTCCAGTAAAAACATAGATGGAGTTGAGGAAAGCCCCCGCGGTGATTCATCTGTATTCCAGGCTTTTCCGGACACCGTCATTAATATCATCAACGAGGACGAGATTGAGCTGGGCACTGCCGATGCAAGGCTCGCTGTGCGCGTCGACCACATCAAGCTCAAAATAATCGGTGGAGTTGCTGCCGTTCGAATTCCCAGGTTATACATTGACGCAATCGACTCTCACGAAGGATCCCGCATACCAGTTTTGAAGCTCAAAAATACAACAGTCCTGTATCTGAACACATTGAAGGTCGATATGGAAGGGCTCTTTTTATCGACGTGCGCAGACAGTCATGAATATATTGTTGGTCTTTTGAGTCGACTAACGCCAGAAGTACAGCTACCAAAATTCCATACGGAAGCTGATCGCGATGTTGACGTACTGAACCTCTTAACAGAAAATGAGTTCACAGAGGTGAGTTCGCTGCCCGCGAGCGTCAAAAGTAAGGCTCCGATGGCAGGGGGAGGAAGCTTGAAAATCGAAGAAAACTACATGAGCTACAATGTCCATCATCCGAAACAAAGTCCGGGAAGCTGCTCACCGCCCTCCAAAGTTTTGTCTGAAAGAGGCACTGAGTCATTCACGTCCATGTTTACTATCAAAAGACTCAAGTGGGAGCTTCACGATGGTTTTGACTTCCATCGTACACGCAGCAAATTCAAGGAAGCGATCAAAAAAATAACGAGCGCCGCTAAGGATATTGAGGAGTCCCAGGATGCTGATGATGAGTCGTCCATTGTGGGCGACTTCATGTACAACTCAATTCTCATAACTGTACCAGCATCCAAGGCTGACGAACTTGGCTCCGATATAGCGAAGCAATTTGGTAGCACGTCAGGTCTTGAAAGGAGTGCCGATCCTAAACTGGCGCTCACATTGCGCAATTTACGGATCGCTTCGACGTCGCAAAAACCTACTGCGAATGCAGATGCTAGCGCTTCCACAAGCATCACGGTGAGGGAAGGAAACGTAGCTGACCTTCTCGAGTCCAGCCGTTTCAACTACATGATCAGTCCTGCTGAAGATAATAAGCGCAACAACATTTTCACTCTCATGACAGAGACAGTTGGCGCACGCGACGCCCCGGAGACTCGATCTAATCTGCAAATTCGGCCGCTTCGCGTGAGCCTGGATCAGGACACGTTAGAATTTATCGTAAGGTATTTTCAGTTCACTGACGAAGAGGAGCCTCAAGATGGTGAGAGTTCTGAGCAGCCGAGCTCTACGGACCTCGAAGGGACAAAGACGTTCCTGCAACGATTCGAATTTGGTGAACTGCCCCTTATATTGGATTACACCCCGAAGAAGTTGGACTACAAGAGCTTGAGATCTGGCATCGCAGCTGAGCTTTTAAACGTGTTCGCCGTAAAGGGTGCTAAGATCGTATTACAATCGAGCATTCAATACGGGACCAGCGGATGGGACGAAGTCTACAGCACATTGCTGCAAGAATGGCTACCTGACGTCCGCAACAATCAGCTTCTTGGCTTAATTTCGGGGATTGGCCCTGTTCGCCGGGCGGTGAAGGTAAGCAAAGGCGTCACCAAATATACAATTGTGCCATTGCGTCGTCAACAAATTAGCAGGGGCACCAGTGTTGTAGTCAAGCGAACGATTGACGAGCTGCTTCGGATAGGTACGAGCTGGTTCGAAAACTCTGGCAGCTCGTTGGACGCGGGCTAACGTTTCATTGCCCATGATGCGTATAGATGCGTCTCGGGTACATATGCGAACGAGGTCAAGAAAGTTTGCGCTTGCAAACGCCCTTTGTGGGCTGAATGCCCCTAATCTGACTCCGAAGGACGCAGCATATATTTAGCATCTCGGCTGAGCTACGCTAAGCTACGCTGAGCTGAGTAGATTTATCTGTGGAGAGCCCGAGCTCTTTCAAACACGCTGTACAGGATTTCTACCGAGTGTAGCAAGGCCAATCATTACGCAAATGCAGGAACGTTTGCCTCGCAGTCTAGACTAGCTGACTTGCCCTGCTTCCGAAGGAATGGTGGTTGATCATGCTGGTCGAGTATCACTCAAAGACAACCCCGCTTGGATTTGATCAGCCTAGCATTTGTGTCAGTAATCGCACGCTCAATCAATCCAGTACAACCTGTAAAATAAATTATTAGTGTGTTGTCCACATTTATACATAGTAGTACACCTTGCTTTTGGCGCTATAAGGAGCTCGCGCAAAGCATTCTACACGTAACTGTACCCAACCGAGGTGGTATCAACTGGATGCCAGGCGCAATGAATACTATGATACATTTACAGTAAGCTTCCAAAGTGCAATGAGTCTAACGAAGTTGCTGCTGATTTTTATGCAGCTGGTCTCAAGTCTTGCGTAAGGGGCTGGGCTAAGCTTATCATTCACGGCATCGCGCCTTTCACCGTCAGAGCTCACGCTTGACCTTGGCCCCCCTTGAGCGACGGCGAGCAATAGATTTACGTCGCATGGCTCATAGAAGCTACGTAGACACACTCTGGGGTGTTCTCCAACTAGCAATCTCTAGTATCTTAATCGAAATTAGTTGCAAACTCTTATCGTAGTCTCATTCGTTCAACGGCGTACCACTCCTTTCCACTCCTTCGATACATTAATGCGCTACTATCAAGTATGGAGGTCACACTTGAGCCCTGGTAGTGAAGAGCGTCCGCGTCGTCTTCCGTCTTTGGCTTGGCCGTTCTATATCGCTCTTTGTTTACGCCCTTGCCCTGGTGGTATGAACTGCGAGGCTAGGTCCTAGGGGACTGCTAGGGGCCAAGAGCAGTGGTGCTTTGGTATTGACGTCCACTAAAGTGAGCATTCATAACTGATGGAAGGAGCCCTGCCAGCGCTGCACCGTGAACTAGCTGAACTATGGCGGCTTCGTCCACAAGTCCGTGCGGAAGGCGACTGTCAGGCGAGTCTTGCCGAGAACCTCGCCAACGTTCTTTATGGGGTTGCTGCTGCGTCCACCGCCTGCGACCTTACCAGTAGGGACTCTGAGGAGCCAATTGACAAACGCGGTCATTTATGCTCAACCAAAGGGGCGCGGCCCGCACAGCTGAGCCTTCTGCCCCTTCAAGAAGAGCCTGAGCCAGCTTGAGCTCCCATGCCATGGCTTGTCATCTCTAGAGGCATTCAACAGCCTTGATCGGGCCAAATCAGCTCTAGAAATCAGTAGTTCGTCCTAGCTATAGTGATTATCACACCTAATAGCATGCACTTAGATTATTTTAAATTTACTGGCTATTGAGCGTATGTGCGCTATTTGCACCCCCTACCTGACCGATTCGCTTACGAACTGGCTCTGCCTTTAGGTCAGACACAGTTGTCGTCAACTGTGTTCATCCGCCAGAAGTGGTAAGAGAATACGCTAGAGCTACTATGATAAATGTGGACGCCCGCAAAAGTATGTGTGTATAGACATGTGTGCGTGTGCGTGTGCGTGTGCGTGTGCGTGTTCGAGCGTGTGTTGTTGAGCGTGCGTTTGGCCAGATGGGTTTGTGTAGGTGTAAACGGGACATCACGTGCACGTAATATGCAGTCTGTACGTCATACAGCACGTTTGGCAGCTAAGTCCTATTTATAAAAATTCCTCCTGACGCGTATGGCTCAAGCCACTATCACTGGAGAAGAGATGGGAGCGATTGGAAGCAGACTTGCCCAGCGAGTTTTGACCACGATTGAGTGTCGCAACGATGAGGGCCCGTGAGTTCACGGTAAAAATTCTCACATACTACACGAGAACACAGCTCCTCACCTTACTAATTGCGGATCAAACTTGAGGAGTCTGAAGCGCTGAGACTTGCAGAGTGAGGTTCGCGACTGGCATGCCCGTGCCCTAACGCATTTGTCCACAGCGACAGACCTCGTTCGTCTTCGGCCTCAGGAGGGTAGGGCAGCCTTAATCTGGATTACTGATTCTCGTGGGGTTCGGGCTGGTGTGTTGAAAAGTATACGGAATAGTAGACAAGCTGAAGAGGATTGATTGATATATGGAGACGCCACCGGCGCGCGGGCGTGACGCGGCGCTGCTTCAGCGTCAGCTGCTGTCTCCAAATGGGGAGCAGCTCCACAGCCGGAGGGTGAGCCGCTCGTTGCAGCTGGAGGACTCGTTCTTCACACCGCGCTCCTCCCCCCAAGGCTTTACGGCCTCTCATACGCGTTTGGACCCGCCGCAGAATTCCCAAGGACAAAATCTATCTGGTGCGAGGTATATCGACTCATTGGGAGACCAGACCCACTTGGCTAATCCCAATGTTCCATCTGCCGGGCTGAGTGCGACCAAGATGCACTTCGATGACAGATTTCCCCGCTCACCAGGAAAGCAGCCGGCCGCGAGTCACCCCTTGGGATCGCATCAGCTAGCCAGCATCCCCACAGCCTTGCGACCCACACACCGTTCCCCACCGTCGTCTCCCTCTCGGTCACCCGCGCGTGCTCTTGGATCAAGACGAAGATGCGCCAAATGTGATGGTGACATTTCAGGCCATTTCGTTCGAGCCCTTGGTACTGCTTATCATATTGATTGCTTCACTTGTAAGGATTGTGGAGTTCAATGCGCGTCCAAGTTCTTTCCAATAGACTTGCAACCCCTCTGCGAGCACTGCTATTTCAAGCGACAAAATTTGTTGTGTTACCGTTGCGGTAACAGCTTGAGGGGACGCTACATCACCGCGCTGGATCGCAAATATCATGTTGAACACTTTACGTGCTCTCTATGCACAACCGTGTTCGGCCAGAATGACAGCTATTTTGAATACAACGGCGACGTCTACTGTCGCGCACACTACTCCTCTTTGTTTGCGTTCCACTGCGAGGGCTGCAAATCCCCAATTTTGAAACAGTTTGTCGAGACATACCGAGGGGGCAAGAAGCAACAATGGCACCCTGAATGCTACATGATATTCAAATTTTGGAGTGTTAAAATCTCGGACCCAAAAGCTCGCGAGATCACGGCGCTTAGAACAGAGATTGCTTCATCGTCTGATCCGTCTAAGGACCTGGATCCACGTGCCGCCGAGATCATCGCTCATGAGGAAATTATTGACCGAAGGACCATGCGAACTTGGACCACGCTGTGTGGGTACGAGGAAGCGTGCGCGTGGGAGATCAGTGAGCTTGTTCAAAGCGCAGTCAATGGTGACTTCCAGAGTGCTTATTCGACGTGTAGCAGACTCGTGGCGCAGATCCGGATTCTTTTTACGTCGCTTGATCTAATTCCGAAGAGCGCGAACTCGCACGCCTCACCCACTATCGAGGAGACCTCCAAGGAGACGGGAAAGGAGGCCAAGACGCTCTGCCGTAAGATTGTGAGCTTTATGTCCCTCCTCTCGAAGACCAGAGATCTGCCCCCCGCCGAGCGAATGAAAGGCCTCGCTAAGGATCTTCTTTCGCTCGCGAGTGCTGTGGCTCACTACATCAAAGTTCTGATACGACAGAGCCTAGCAGGCGCACTTGCGGCGAACATGCTGGACCAGTATCTCGTATCAATCGGACAGTATGCGCAAGCCAAGCCGGCAAGACTTGTCTCTCCTTTCAGTCGAGCACAATGTCTTACCTGTGGTCAGGCGGTGGAGCACAACTGCTTTCGGCAAAGAGGCAGAAATGACCGCCTTTGGCACGCCAGGGCACAATGCTTTAAATGTTACCGCACCAATGCTCCTCTGGACCCTTCGACGGCAACCGTCGACGACCAAGGACGACTAGTCTCGAAGGCTCTTGCGCCAGATCTTCCCGAGGTCGAGTTTACCAGAGTGTCGAAGTTGGAGCAATACGTCGTGTTGCTCCACGTCGCTTTGGCACGGCTGGATCTCGTTCTCATGAACTCGAAACGGTCGCGTTCGCAAGAAGGCTCTCCCTCCCCCCTCGACGCGGCTACAACTGCTAAAACCATTTCTGCCTCCACGCCAGCTCTGCCAGGCTCTCAGAAGGATGATGTGGCCACGCTCAATGTCCAGGACAACAAGTGCTTGGCCGGGTCCCCGCCAACCGTTCTAGAACGAACCTCCGTGATATTACACGAGAAAGCTGGACTTACTTTAGATGATATCCGGAGAATCGTGGCTTCTCAGCAGGCCAAGGTAACGGCGGACTATCCCCGCCAGGACGCGCCCAAGCAAGCGTCCCAGGCTGTGGCTCAACGCCCCCAGAACGCCCCCGCCAGCCGTAGACCCCCCATTCGCTATTTTGGAACCTTGACTGATGACGAGTATGCGTGGTCGCGCCAGATCGCGCAAGCGCTCCTTCAGCCCTACGCACGCAAGTATCTCAAAAAAGACCTCGACACCATTTCGGCAAACATAAAAACGCCGACCCTCTGGGGCCGGATGGGAAAGGTGTTCAACAAGGAACAGGAGAACAAGATCTTTGGCCAGCCGCTGGAGAAGATCGTCGCAAAATATGGAGTGGACTCAAACTTGGTTGCCATGGACTCGTCGGAGACCGGCGGAATCCCGAAGTATACAGTAAGGATCCCGGGCTTCGTCGAGGACTGCGTAACAGCGATGCGCCAAAAGGACATGAGCGCTGAAGGTGTTTTTCGGAAGAACGGCAACATTCGCAGGCTGCGCGAATTCGTCGATAAGATCGATCGCAATCCCGATGAGAATGGTCTTCTGGTCGACGAGTCTCCCATCCAGCTCGCGGCACTGCTGAAAAAGTTTCTCCGGGATCTGCCGGACCCTCTGCTTTGCTCGAAGCTCGCGTCGCTGTGGACCTTGCTTCCTCGCTTGGACCGTGACGAGCAGCTGAAACTCGCACAGCTCCTGATTGCCGTTCTCCCGCGACCAAACCGCGGGCTTCTCGAGGTTCTTGCGAACTTCCTGAACTGGGTGTCGGGCTTCGCGCATGTGGACGACGAGACCGGATCGAAGATGGACATCCAGAATCTGGCCACCGTTCTGGGCCCAACCTTGGTGCTTTCGAACGAGGAGGCTGAGGCGATCACAGGCGCTTTGAACGTGAACTCGTCCCCCGCAGACTCCACTTCCGCCTTCAAAAACGTCAGCGAGCCCGTCAAGTTCCTCATCACGGATTCGTGGCTGGTGGCTCAGATCCCCGACGAGGTGAACCGCTGCCTCAACCAGCTCAAGCGTGGGCCTGCGCGCAAGCTCAGCTATCAGGAGGTTCAAGACCTTCTTAACAAGTGATGGCGCCCACCATGCATCCCAATTTTGTTACTTTAATGTTTGAGAAAAAATAAAAAAAGTAAAAGACATGCCTCTATGTACTACATTTTGTATATTACATTTATTTATACTGAATTATCAGCCGCATCATTCGCAACTTGAGGCAGGCCATGTACTTTCACTCAAGGCTAGTGTGTTTCTCCTCAAGAGCGAGAAGGACGTTCTCACGGGTTCAAATAAATAAAAAAAAAGTGCTTGGACCGAAGCCGTGCGCCAGGCGGCGGCAAGCGCTCAGGGTCAGTGATGGTTGGAGTCGCCGTGGGCGGCGAAGGGACCACGACCACCTCTTGGAAGTTGCCCCACTGTCGCAACTCGGCTCACCCGTAAATTTTGGGGTCTGGCTCGGTATGCGGACCGAGTTCCGTGTTCACGAACCAGTCGCGGTGACCCATGAGTGCCTGGCGGTTTAGTGCCATCAGCAGCCAGTCCTGCGTTTCCGGCTGCGAGGCGGCCGGCGCCCCTGCACTCGATGGCGGCGCAGTCAGGGCGGGCTGGTCGCCGGCGGCCGCGGGCGCGTTGAGCGAAGCGATGTCTACCGGGCCCTGGGCCGGGGTGTTGGTGAGCGGCACGCCGAACTGAGAGGCTGCTGCCGCCGAGGACGGAAGAGCCGCGAGCGCGGCTCCCTGCGCCGCGCCGATCAGTCCTGCGAGCGGCCGCTGCGGTTTCGCGACGGTGACCTGTCGCTTGTGGTCCGGGGACCTGAGCCAGCGAACGAGCTCAAGAATGTCTTCGATACCGGTCGATTCGTTCAGCCTCTGCGTCTGCAGGCCGGTGCTGAGCAGACCACCGCGCACGGCGCTGCACTCAACTGCAGCTAGCATTGCGTCGTCGATGTCGACGACAACAGTACCTCGCGCTTCGGCGGCTTCCTGTGCGGTTGTTCCTATGAGTTGTAGGTACTTGACCAGGACGTCCGTCAGGGCGTCGAGGACCGACGGAACCGAGCGCTCCAGCCCGGCGGCGCGGCATATTTGTGCGGTGCAGACCCGCGCTGCGGCAAAGTGGAACTCGCTCATGTGTACAAGAAGGAGGAGCGCGGGTGTAAGCGTGGTTGAGTCCTCCCCGCGCACACTACCGTTCCCGGAACCACCAGCAATCGAGTCACCAGCACAGGACTTCCGGAGACGGGCAGGCTAAACGCGCCCGCCGGCGCGTTTAGCGCGCATCGGGGCTGGCCAGCCTCAAAACGATTAGCAATATCGTGGCGCCACACGTGACGTATTCACCTACTCTGACCGCGGGCATCGCTGCTACGACGCGCGCGCACGCGCCCCGGACATAAACGCCTGGCGCGTGGGCCATCATCACCTGTTCCGGTTTCCCGTCGCTCTCCCCCCTGCCGCCCTCACGCCTACCCAACACGTAACCTTTCGTCGGCTGACTAGCACACGGCTAATCGTCAGGGGGTCGAGTATTTTGTCGCGATAGATGAGTCTGTACGCGGTGCAAGCGACTCTCGTTCTGGACACCGATGGGCGTCGCATTCTGACGAAGTACTACAACCACCCGAGCAACGCGCAGAGGAATTCGGCGCTTGCCGGGGCGCCCGTTGCCGAGCAGAAGGCGTTCGAGAAGCGATTAGCCGCAAAGACCAAGGGCGTCAACGGCGACGTGCTGCTCCTCGACAACCACCTCGTTGTGTACAAGCAGTCTGCCGACGCGGTCTTCTACTTGCTCGCGCCTCCGGACGAGAACGAGGCCCTCATATACCAGACGCTCCTAACTCTGCGAGACTCAGTGGACGCGATCCTGGACCACCAAGTCGACAAGACCACGCTGCTAGATCACTATGACCGCCTCGCGTTGGTCGTCGACGAGATCATCGACAACGGCGTGATCCTCGCGACGGACCGGCGGCAGGTCGTGGCGCGCATCACTATCGAGGCGCACGAGGAGCCGTCGTTGCAGAACCTCGACCTCAGCGAGAAGAGCTTCAGAAGCGTCTTTGATTTCGCTAAAGGTCGCTTGGCTCAGGCTGTGAAACAGCAGCTTGGTTGAGATCTCTTGTGGCGCGCGCGGCAGGGGGCTCTGGCAGTCTCTTTCCTGTAGCTAATCCCTTTTTGGAACTGGCCCAGGGCGCGCGCTTTGCTCACACCTCAACCAACAAAAAAAAAAACGCCTGAATCATTACACATAAACATCTATCATTAATTAGAGGAGTCATTTTTGAGGCTTCCTTTCTCCCTTCTCTTCATTCTTAAGCTTTGTTCTTAGTGAGGGAGGGAGCCTTTTTCAGTTCTGGAATAAAAATTCCATATCGTCCTTCGAGAGTCTGTTCAGGGCCGCGTCGTCACTGCCGATGGTTGCATTGATCATGTTCGCCTTCTTGGCCTGAAGCTCGATGATACGGCTCTCTATACTGTCCTCGATCACGAGACGCGTGATGGTGACCGGCCGGTGCTGGCCGATGCGATGCACGCGGTCGCCGCTCTGCCACTCGACGCTGGGGTTCCACCAGGGATCTAGCAGGAACACCTGCGAGGCCTCGCACAAGTTGAGCGCGACGCCGCCGGCCTTCAAACTCACGAGAAACACCTCGACGCTCGGCGTTTCCATGAAGTGTTTGATGATGCTGTCTCGCTGGTGGGGGCTCATGTTGCCCTGGAGCTTCACGGTGCTGAAGCCGGCCCGCGCCAGGCGCCACTCGACGAGGTCCAGCATCGAGGTGAACTGGGAGAACACGATGGACTTCGTGGTCTGGCGGTCGCTGCGCAGCTTGAACAGCTCCTCGACCAGCGCCTCGATCTTCGTGGAGGAGCGCCAGGAGTCGTCCATGTTGATGCGGTTCACGATGGAGGCCTTCTGCACCTCGGTCTCGTCGATCTCGATTGCGGGGGCCGACAGATCGATGGTGAGGCCGACGTGGCAGACCGGGCACTTCAGGTCCTGCTCGCGGCCCAGAAACCCCTCCACGTACTCCCGGATACACATGCGGCAGAAGGTGTGGTTGCAGCGCGAACGAATCGCGTCCTCCGCCTCGTCGTCGCAGAGCTTGCACACGTGGGCCGCGAAGTCGCCGCTCGCGACGGGCCGGTGCTGCACCTGCTGCTGATACTGCATTTGCTGCTGTTTACGCCGCAGCACGAGGTCTGGGTGGTCGGCGATCTGCCGCATGCGAGTGATCAAGGTGAAGATGTTCGCGTAGTTGTTGAGCACCACACCCTGGTTGACGTAGGTGCTAAACGCTCGCCTCGAGTCACTGAAGATCGAGCTGTACAGATCCTTTTCTTCCTCATTGAAGAAGTCGCGGCGCACGTTGACGACGCGCGGCGGCAGTCCCAGGTCGTCGGCGCGCTCCACCTTGGTGCGCCGCAACATGATGTGGGAGAGGAGGAGCCGCATTCGCGACATTGCGTAGTCTGTGTGGCCCTCGATGCGCTGGATGTGTTTCAGAAGCGAGTGATTAAAGTAGTTCACATGCTGCATGGCAACGTGGCCACACATCACGCACTTCTGGCGCTCCACCTTCCACTCGTCGCTCCGGCAATCGCACTTGGTGCAGTAGTATTTGCAGAAAGGCTCCACTTTGAGGAACCGCAGCAGACTGTACAGCTCGCCAATTCTGTTTTGCAGGGGCGTGCCACTCAAGCACAGCCGGTAGCAGGAGTCGAGCATGAACACGGCGCGGCTGGTGCCCGCCTGCCGGTCCTTGATGTTGTGGGCCTCGTCCAGGACCACCCGGTGGAACTTCATGTTGTGCAGCGCCGATTTCTCGTACACCTTGCCGTGCTTGCGCGTGAAGCCACTCACCTGCTTGCGATACACGGACTCGACAACAGCATACGTCGTGAGCACGATGTCGGACTTGCGCACCTCGTCCACGTCGGTCGTCCGGTTGGCGCCGTGGTAGACCAGCACGGAGAACTTGTCGCCCGTATACTGCTTGATCTCGTTACGCCATTGCATCACGGCGACCGTGGGCGCTATGACCAGGATGGGCCCCTCCCTGTCGTTGCTGTCACTCAGAAACAGCGCTATGGTCTGGATGGTCTTGCCCATTCCCATTTCGTCGGCGAGAATGCCGCCCTTGTACACAGACTCGCGCTCCTGGCGGACCATCCAGCCCAGCCCTTCCTCCTGGAACGGAAGCAGCTTGGTGTTGAGTCCGTCGGGCTGGGCCATCGGTTCCCTCGACGTCGGAGGCTGCTCGGCCAGCTTCTCGAACACATTGCGCAGCTCGGGATGCCACTCCTGCAGACCGGCTTCCATGCGATTGAAGTGCTTGATGACCTTGGGGATCCCGTCGTCCTCCTTCTTCTTCTTCGCAGGCGCTCGCTTCCGCTTCTTGGCGGGCGGTGGAGGCGCCTCCTGCTGCTCCTCGCCTTCGGTCTCGGACGCCCCGCGAACCACCTCGGTGATCTGAACGTCGCTGTCCTCGTCACTCGAATTGCGGGCGTTCCCATTCGCCACTTGCCCGTTTTCGTCACTTTCCTGGAAATCCTCATCGCCGGAGGAGTCTCCACTCGATTGGAGGTCCACCACGAGGTCCGCAGCCGACGCGCGCGTCGAACGGCGCTGGCGAACGAATCCACCAGCCATTGAGTCGTCTGAGTCCGACATGGCCGCTCGCTGAAAAAGTCGCCGAAAGTGTCAAGGATATGTGCCTTACCCCTACCACAAATTAGCAGCGCCGTCAAAACCGCGCAAGCCAATGCCCGGGCCTGCTATAGCGACGGCTCTCCATTCGAGGTGAGCAGAGCATCATACTGGACCAGAGCCGTAAGAGGATAGCAATTGCGGTTTGGTTCTGTTCCAATAAGGTACCTTCTCTCGCGTGAACGCGCAGCCGGTGGTGCGTGATTCAAGAAAGCGGGGCGCGCACCCATTCGTCGTGCCTTTGTGATGTATGATCTTGACCTGGTTTGGACCATTGCGCTCTCTGTGAGCATGCCTTTTGTATAGCTAGATAAGAGTCTTACGCGGCTTCCGGTGCCTTGTGGAAGCGACCTGGCGGACGTGCTTCTACGACAGGCGCGGAACTGTCTTGCCCAAATTTGTTTAAGCCTTCATACTGTTCTCGCTTGCCTCGAGGTTCAGCGAGGGCGCCAAACGCGCCGAGTATCTCGGGCCCGCGCGTCACCGTCGTGGATCTGTGCTCACAACAGCGACATTCGGTGGTGGCTGCCCAATGGTTGTTATTGTGACTAACCCTAAAGCAGCAGCAGCGCCCACGGCGGGGCCCGCCGCTACTCCAACACACACGACCCCGCGTCGACGTACCACAGACAATGTTCAGCAAGCAACTCGCCCGCCGCATCCACACCACTGTCCCGAGGCTGCAGATTGCGCAGCCGGCTGCCCCTGTGCGAAGGGTCGGCGCGCTGCGCGGTGGCTTCACCGGGTTTTTGTTCGGCGTGACGCTCACCGGTGCCGCGGCCTACTACTACTTGCTAGACGAATACAACGCGGGCCAGCAGGCTATTCTGGCGGACGTGATCACGCTGCGGTCGTCCATCCGGGAGCTCAACGAGCAGATCAGCGCGCTCAAGAAGGACGCCAAGGAGTGAACGATACGAGGCCACGCGAGGCTGGTCTACAGGGTGGAAGAAGGCCCCAAGGAAGCCTTTGTGCGGCGGCGCACGGTTGTGCTGCTCACTTTCCCGAGCGCAGTGCGCGCTGGTCTTGTATGTGCCGCCCGCGCGACCGGTATTCGGTCATACTTACTACAAACTGGGGATCACCAATCTTTAAAAAAATAGAGGTAGATAGAACAGTGCGGGTGGTGTGGGGCGAATAGATTTCGCAGAAATAAAAAATATTAATACTTTACATGGTATCTAGTGTTCCACAGACTGTGCAAGCTGTGGTGGCTCGCGCGCTATGGGGCCCATTCCCAGATGCGCGTAATCTCGCCGTAGATTTCGACTTGTCGCATACGAACACCCTCGACCGATTCGAGATTATGCTGGATGATTTTGAACTGGTCTTTGGGCGCGCGCGCCCGCAGATCCGAGGACTGCAGGTAAGGCTTGATGTTACCGTCGGTGTCGGCGTCCGCGAGCTCGCGCTGCCTTTTCAGGAGGCTGACGAAGTCCTCCACCACCTGCTTCTTGCGGAGCCGCCCGGCGCGGCTGCGGGCCAAGGCGGAAACCGCGAAACCCAGCGTCGTGGCCAGGATCGCCGCAAAACCGACCTCCGTGCGGTGCTTGCGCAGCCACAGCGTGGTCGAGCGCCGGAAGCGGCACCTCAGCGAGAGCTGGGAGTCGGAGCTGGAGGCTAGCCGAACGCCCTCCTGTGCGAGCGCGTCGTCTTTGTCGAGCGCGGATGGGGCGGCAGCGTCTGCGCCGCCGGCAGCGTCACGCGTGATGGGGTTCTGGTCGTTGGTTAGCAGCTGTCCAGCGTCGTTGAAAATGTTCCCTTCCAGAGCAACCTCCGCACGCACTGCGTCACCAGTCGCTCCTCTTGGGAAAGAGCTTACCACATACACGTCTGCGTGCTTCTCGGGCAGCTGCTCAAGCACCTGCTGCCAGAGCGTTTCGAACTCGTCGTCACTCAGTAGGGCAGACTTCTCGTCGAACAGCCTTGACTTCAGGCTCTGCACAGACAGCGCCGAGGCGTGCTCCACCTCGCTGTCTTTGACCTCGGGGGTATCGCAGAGCACGGTGGCACGCTTCTCGCGGAGGAGCTGCGCGGCCCGCTCGCTCAGCACGTCGAGCTTGCGTTGTGTCTCCCAGTCGGGGAGGCACCTAGGCGGAAGCGGAAGACCAAAGTGGCTCAGCGGATGGGCTGCCTCGCGGTAGCCACTATCGCAGAGCAGGATCCGGTTTGGATAGCAGTGCGCGTGCTCGGGGCAGCTCACGCAGTCCGGCCACACCTCGTCCATCATCTCTCTGAACTGGGCCTGGAATGTAGTCGCCACCTCAAAACCGGTGTTGTGGGTAGTCCAGTCCGGATAGATGCGCAGCTTGCGCGCGCCGACGCCGCAGAACTCCGCTTGTGCCCACGCATCGTAGTACCACTTTGCGAAAAGCACCAGCAGTGTTATTAGGGCGGTGCTGAGAACAAGCGAGGAAAGTATGGATGCTTTGTATGCAGCCTTCTTGACGAGCGACAAGGGTACACGAGGGAGGAGCGCGCGCGGCCGTGGTATTTGGGGGCGCGGAATGCGCGGGAGATGCACGCGTGGCAGCCGCACGCGAGGTATGTGCGGCCTCGGCAGGCGCGGTAGAGAATGTCTTGCTGTTTCACTGGCAGCGTGCTCGATTACTGAGTGGAGATCGCTGGCCGCAACTTCGGTTGCGTCGGGAAGCTCTACACCCGAGTCACTGTCCGGCGACAGCTGTCTACTGCTGCCGCCGCTGCCGCTGCGCGGGATCGGCTCGGGAGCAAGCGAACTGCGCGGTGTGGGATTGGGGCTCGGGACCAAGAATGGCTCCATTTGCTCGGCGAATGCGCGCGACACGCTGAGTTCGCGCAGACTAGGCACAAATCCGCGCCTTCGGGGCGCATCTGCGCGCTGCTGCGCACGCGTGGCTTCCACGGAGGGTTCCCTGGGCACGGAGCTCTCTTGCTTGACGCTCGACGAACCAGGGAGTGGGGACTGTGCTGAAAGCGGAGACTGGCCCGAGCGGGCCTCGATCGGATCCGACTCCTTCCTCGGCGCGCCATCGGTGGAGGGCACAGATTCTTGCTTGACGGCTTGTTTGACAGTTTGTTTCGCTGCTTGCTTGGGTGCCCTTTTGGGAGCTTTGTTGAGGCTCTGTTTGGCAGCGGGTTTGGAGTCCTCTTGCGGTGACTCGAGGGCGCCCTGCTGGATAGCTTGCTGAAGAGCCTGTTGCGCCGCCTGTTGCGCCGCCTGTTTGGGGCTCGGTTTCGCCGCCTGTTTCTGCACGCCGGCGGCTTTGGAAGCTTGCTTGGGCGTCTGCTTGCTTGCCGGCTTCGGTTTCTGTTGAAGTGGTTCGTCGTCTTCCACTAATCGCTCAGCCAGAGGCGGCTCTATCGATTGCGCCTCGTTTCGGTTCAAAATCAGGGCCGGTCCGGGCACAAATTGCGCAGAGAGGCTGCTGTCTTCAAGACGCTCCACCTCAGCATTCAAGTCGGCCACGAAGTCTGGGTGCAGTGGCAGGGCATCCACTCCTATGTCTGCCTCGGTGACTGGCGGGGGCGGCAAGATAGACTCAGGAGAGCCCGAAAAGTCGACGTACTCATCGAACTCAAGCTTTGAGACATCTGGCCTGTAGCTTCTGAGCTCCTCTCCCTTATTCTCTGGCTCGAGCAGTACGTGCGACGAGTTGCCGGTGCTGCCTGGCCTGGCTTCCTCTGCCGACCGTCGCTTCTTTGTAGGCTTGCCGCTTTGGAACACGTTGTTGGAGGTGAAACTCTCGTCGCCGTCCTGATCATCTTCATGACGACGTTTCTTTCGTGGGGAGCGTGGGACTTTCACCTTGATCTCCTCGGTCGACACGCTGAGAGCCTCGGGTTCAGGCTCGCTGACGTCTACCTTGCGATTCGCGCGGCGTCGCTGCGGTGATTTCGGAGACTTAGGAGGCTCCAGGATCACATCCTTGGAGCTGGGAGGTGCCAAGTCGGGCGCGGCCGAGTCCTTCAGCTCGAGAGGTGGATTGCCCGCCGCCGCCGTTGCCTTCTGACGCGCTGGCGAGCGTGCTCTACGCGGGCTGCGAGAGCGCGCGCGCCTAGCGCGCGGGCTTTCCGAGGTGTCAGGCTCCTCCGAGGGCTGTTCAAAGCGGGAAACTCGCGCTTTCGCGGGCGGCGTTGCGTTCTCAATGTTGGTTGCTGAAGCGGGTACGTCCAGGAACTCTGCGCGCAACTCGGCTCGCCGCGGTACGATATGCTCATTGTAGAGCTCCATGAGGCGCCCTTTGAGCATGTCATTGTCGTAGTCAACGTTGTGCGTCAACAGTATATTTCGCAGCTGGTCTTTACGAAGGTTGCGCGGGTTGAACCCTTCGCGCAAATACGCGTAATCCTCGTCACTCATAAGTTACAGCGGCGGCGGAGGCAGCAGCAGCAGTGAAGAGACTCCAGTCGAGTTGCAGCAGCCTTTGAGGGTCAGTCTGAGCAGGGTCTTGGTGCTGCGCGTTCGCGGAAGCTTACGGGTGCAATGTGTGTGTGTTTATTATTCTTGTGATCATCAATTCGGGTGAAGTAGGTTACGGGCAAATCGCGCTTGTGCTCACGTGCATGCGGCCCACGGTTGCTAAAAGTAAACAAAGGTAACGGCTTAGGTGGTTTGGGGAGGCCTGGAAAGCTCTGCCCGCCCGCGTCCAGCGCAGACGACCGTCGGCATGTGCGTGCAGGGAGGGACTATAACGGAGGCGTGTTGTCGCACTTTATAGACAGTGTGAAGAATGTGTCTACAATCAAAGCCACGCGGTCGCCGATACAATAGCAAATTTGCGAAAAGATGCTGTGAATATCTAATTACGACCCTGCGAATCCAAAAATTTTAGTTATTTGTGTAAGTAGATAGCGTTCTGGAGCTGTTGTCAGTACTTCTGCTACTGGAGCTTGACTCGCAGCAGTTTGCTGCCAGCCGGCTCGCTTCGTACAAGCCCTTCTTCAACTAGGTATTGAACTATTGTGTGATCTGCGGGCACAATTAGGTGCTCGTTCCGTTCTGTTACCTCGAGCAGCCTCCATATGACCTGCGCAATGCGCTCTGAGTCTCCCAAGCCCAGTGTGCTCAAGTAGCCCTCGGAGAGACGCAGGACGACGTGGCGCAGCTTTTCTAAATCCATCGGTGAAAGAGGCGTGCAGCGAAGTGACGCTTCGGCGCCGTCAAGACGCTGCAGCTGGTGCCTGCGTCGCGCAATGGCGCTTTCCAGCCGATCGGACTCCTTGTTCAGGTACGCAAGCGTCGCTTCGACGCTCGCTTGCTGCGTAGCCACGGCATTTTCGGCGAGAACTTCGGGGTTGTAGGCTTTCTTTATGTTTTCTAGCGAGACAGGCTCCTCGCCGCTACGCATCAACCGCAGAAGAGCGATCTGAGCCTCCATCTCACCTGCTCATTCCACAAGCGCGCGCGGATCTGGTGTCGAGTACGCGACAACAGGGATGATGAATGCGCGCGTGCACGCGGGCCGCGCGCGGGTTCAGTAGGTTTCTGCGTAGGCGTTGGCGGGCTTCCACGATACCGCCTAGATCCCCGCTACATCCCACATGTGCATCCCATTTAATCGTTAGGACAAATTATTAAGCAGAGCATTCACTAGTTCATTGTTTTTCAGAATATCATGCAGCAGTCAAAATGGAGGCTCACTCACCCTGGTCGAGGGCGGAGCATCCTCAAGCCACCACACCAATCTTCCCACCTCCCCCCACCCGCACTCATTGGCGCTCCCGTGACTGAGCCTTGACGGTTTCAGGTGGCCATAGGTCAGCCGGGCAATTTCTACCTCGCAGGACTAATTGGAGCCCGAGATTCACCGCGTGCCTGAGAGAGACCACTTTGAAGCGCAGCCGACCCCACCTCCCTCTACCTCCAGGAACGCTATGGCTAGCGGCGACTACGTTGTAGGCCGCGACATAGACTTCCAGTACTCGGAAACCAGGGGAGACGGCAATGCTGCCTCCCTGGTAGGACGGCCGCCAAGGGAGGTAGGCGGACTCAAGAAGCGGACACGGGCGCGCCCAAAGAAGAAAACGGGCGGCGATATGGACGGAGGCGTGGAGCATGCAAGCTTAGCTCCCGGACACTCAGTGGCCCCCCCAGTGGGCTCGGCTAAACGGTTCCAGAAGAGCGCGGAATGTGAGGGATCGAGACCTTTGCCCGTTGGTGCGAAATCAAAAGCAAGCAGGACCAAAAAGTCGCAAATCGGTAGTTCCAGCGGGCCTGGGTCTCCTCAATCTGGTGAAACTGTGCAAAACTCGGACACACACGCATTCAGACCTTCTAGTTCCGCGACGATCCACAACGACTCGCCTGTGGGCAAGCGCTCCAGCCGGCCAGCGAAGACTCCACAGAGCCCCAATTCATCTCAATCTAAAGTGGGGGCTGGGAAACAGGCAAGTCTCAAAGGCAGCAAGTCGCACAAGAAGAAGGGCGAAAGCTCAGCACTTCCATCCCCATCCGTCGCCCAGAGCACGAGAAAACACGCGGTTGATCGCACCTCCATTCATAAACGAGTAGAGCCAGCGGCCGACGCCAACATCTGGTACACGTCATCAGTCGAAGAGCGCGGCCGGATACTTGATTTCTGGAAGGAGCTCTCCGTCGAAAAGAGGGCAGAGCTCGTCAAGCTGGACAAGAACGCGTTGTTCGGACTCATTCACCAAGAGCGACGTAACTGCACCTGTTCAGTTTGCGGAAGCAAGCGTGAGGCCGTAGACGAGGAGCTGGACGAGCTCTACGATCTGAATGAAGATCGTCTCGCCAGCTATGCGACAAGCCTCCAGTCAAAGCCAGCTGTATTTATCGGGCCCGAAATGGCCCTGGATGTTCAAGCATACTTTACAAAGCTTATAGGGTCCGAGGCCGAGAATATTGACTGGGACGAGCCTCAGTTTCATGCCATATTTCAGGGCATGAAACCGCTTAAAGCCTCCTCACCAGAGTTAGACTTGGCCACGGACCCGCCTGTTCCTGCTTTGGGAAGCGCCAGCTCATCTGTTTTTGCCGACCGGCGGCAAGAGGCCTTCGATGCTCGACTCGAAGAGCCTCAAAGGTCACAGCCGGAGCCTCAATCGACCCCTGAGCCCGACGAGTACCAGCATCAGCACCAGCATCAGCATAAGCATTCTCGCGATGTGATCCACGAAGAAAGCAGGTCGGATGACCTACTTAGCGAGCAACAAGACCAAGAGGAACGAGCAACGCCCAATCCCTCGACGCTCAATGAGCAACACTTTGGAGCAGTACAAGAAAACCTCTCTCGCGATTTCGTAGAACACTCCGCAGCGCCAGCCCTGCCGCTGCCACAGCAGCAGCAGCAGCAGCAAGAGCAGCAGCAGCCGCAGCAGCAGCAGCCTCTGGCATATCTGAGCACCATCATGAACGTGCTCCTCGAGGGATCGAAGCCCCTATCTTTGGACCAGAACCGATACACTTCCAGCAGCATAGAGGGAAAGATATTCGCACAGCTCGCGGCTATAAATCAGCTAGGGGATAAGCTCGGAGATGCCGGCAATCGCGTCGGTATTAACAAGCAGATTCTAGCTATCTGGAACGAGATGCTTAGTCTGTACAAAGTCTGCACACCGTCTTTGAACACCTTAGGCGAGGCGGTCGATACTACCTTGACCAAAAGCGGTGATGCCAGTAAGTCTCTTGACGCCGATTCGATTCGCAAGCTCGCAGAGAGCTTTGCCAAACCGATACTTGAATGTAATGAGGACCAAGTCCCTGCAAACACGATGCGGATGTTGATGTCTCTGGGTCCTATTTGCGACCAGCAAGGCATTGGTTTGAGCGACCAGCGTCGTGTATTCATACAAATTCTGAGCTCAGAGTTGGTGACAAGATACCCAGAAGTAGTTCACGACTTCTTTACCGATTTCGCGCAGGATGTGGAGGAAAACAATGGGCAAAACCTCCTCAAAATGTTGGAAGAATTGTCTGGCTCTGATCCTGAGAAGCCCCCTGTAAATCGGACTCAAGCCGAAATGGCCAAATATTACCTCCAGGTCCAGGGCGAGGCCCCTCCATCCAGTCCAGAGTTCGACTTGGATGTCCATGTCGATGCGCCCTTTGACGAGTACAATCCTGCATTCGACGACTACGATGACGTCGCTGAGGCGGACGAGGATGATGAGGAGGAGGAGGAAGAAGAAGAGGATGCTTTGACTAGTAACTCTTCCTCTGCCAGCATGCAAGGTCGAGATCTTTATCCTCTCGATGAGAACTCGGGCAACGATGAGGTCAACAAGGAGGATGATAGATCCGAGTACACTGAGGATCGCGCTGATCTCATTAGAGGCCGCGATTTGCTAAACGCAAACGCGGGCATTGATGCCACCTTCGATGATGCCCGCCTAGACTACGACTACGCATACAGCGACGAAGGCGAGGAGGACGATTACGAGGATGACGAGTTTTCTGACGACATCAGCCAACTGGAAAGGGAGGAGTCGAAACGAATCACTATGGGCTCTTGGTACCTCCATTACCTCCTGGCCAGGCTGCTGGAGCAGCGCATCCTGAAGGCTTACCGAGAGCACGTCGCACGAAAGCGCCAGCAGTCCTTGTTGGCCGAGCTTGCGGAGGAGGATGCTAGGGCGGAGGCCGACACTCAGCGCAAACTGAAGGAAAAGGACAAGAAGAAGTCCAAAAAGCTAGCGTTGAAACAGCAGCGGGAAGAGGAGGCGAACCGTAAGGCTCTGGAAGCAAAGAAGAAGGCCGAGAAGGCCGAAGCTGCTCGCCAAAAGGAGGCAGCGCGAAGGGCGCAGCAGTTGGAGCAGGACCGCCTGAAACAGGAAGCTCATCGCCGCAAGATCGAGGAACGCATGGCTCAACTTGCCCTCGAATCGAGCAGTCAAAAAGCCGCCGCCGCAAGCAAAGTGGATCCGCCAGCGACCACCGCGGAGTCTGGACATGCGTCTCCGAAGCACTCGCCGGCCACGTCCGCCAGCAAGACGAAACTGAAGCCCAAAGTTACGGAAAAGCCAAAAGCAGAGTCAGCCAAGTCCGATAAGGGCAAGAGTAGTGGCGACAAGGCCAAACCTGAAGAAAAAGGGGCCTTGAAGCAGACAAAGGGTGGAGACTTGGCCAAGGCCGGTGGTGATGCCAAAGCCTCTCACGATGCTAAACGCTCACCGAAAGTTGAGCTGGGCCCGAAGCAAGGCGCTGCCTCCAAAACTAACTCCAAGACTGCTGGCGGCAAGCCTCCACCTTCCAAGCCCGGAACATTTCGGGCAGATACCAGCGTTCCGTTCTCACCATCACTGAACACCCCGGCCTTTAATCCCGGTGATCAGCCACCGGTTGCGTTTGGTTCGGGGCAGGTGTCAGGCATGAACAAAGTCTTCAGCGCTGCATCTGGCCCGTCCACAAGCCTTGGTCATCCAGTGGGTCCCTCTGTGGGTCCTTCGATGGGGCCTAGTGGAGGTTCCCCTCTGGGTCCTTCAGTGGGTTCACCACTTGCTCACAACCAAGGCGTAGGCCCTGGCCTACGCTCGTTTAGCTTACCCCCAGGCATGACAAGGGTTGGCCCGGTGATGTCTTCATCGACCGCACCATCAGCCTCGGGGATGCTCAGTGACATTTCGGGCCTGCCGACCAATTTGGGGGCGAGCAGCAACATGGGTCTTAGCGCCGCCGCTTCGAGCGGGTTGGCTATCAACCCCAACAACATGCCACCAAGCCTGAATGCTGGCCACTCCTCGCCGGCCGTGGGATCGATTCCGCTTTCCTCGAACATGAATATGCCGATGGGGAACAACCTGATGAACTCCAACATGACGCTGGCGGGCCTTGCTCCGGGCTACGGGCCAAGCCCAATGGCTCATGGCGGTGGAGTTGGGCCAGGCGGCAACCCTGGAGCTCCCACAATGCTCGGGGGACTAGAGAATCCTTACAACGGCCAAATGAGCGGCGCGAACGGGTTTGGAGGTAGGAGTGGCAACCTGCCAACGGCTTCCGGAGGACTGCCCTTGAACAAAGGAGGAGCTCTGAGTGGGCGAGCCGGCAACTTTGGAGTGGGAATGGGCATGTACCATGTCCCGCAGCAACAAGGACAGCAGCCTCAGCAGCACCCGGCTCACATGGCGCAGGCACCGGCGTCTCAGCCGATGCCACAGTATTCGTCTGTGTCAAGCTTGTGGTCTCCGAACGCAGGCGTTCCCAGCAACGGAAAGAACGGATGGCCACGCTCCACTTGGATGGAGGATATCCACCGCACCCCCGACAATATCTCGGCTCCCGGCGCTTCTCTTTGGTCCGCGCCAGCAGGCGCTAACAGCAAACAAAGAGCTTCGCTTCCTGACATCCTGAAAGCTGTCAAGCTTGGCTACGCAGATGTGCGGAGCAACGGGGTGGATGGGTACGTGCCAAGCCAGCTTTTATACCACGCGGCCCAGGCGAAATCTGAGCAGCGGTTCAATCAAAGCGAGCTGTACAAGGCCTGCTCCCTGTCACCCACTTTCGAATGCATGCGTGACGACGTCGGCTTGATCACTCATATCAGGATGTAGACTCCTCCATCAAGCGCACTCTAGCCCGGAGCGAGTTCTCGCCCCAGACGCAGCCTCGAAGCTGTCAAGCTAGAATGATCTGACCTGAGTGCACCTGACTTCCTATAAGCGCTGCCGGCCGAAAGGTTCCATAGAGTATTAAGTTACACAGAGAAGGCCCAAGCATGTTCAAGATGCGAGTGTTTCCTTCATTACATAGTACTTCTGGCGCTCTGCGTCATTTACGCTTGGTCTTACCTTCGTGAAAGCGGTTTCGAAATCCACGAACTCTACGGAGACGGCGTGCTGGGTGCCGCTTTGCAGCGCGTTGAGCCCGAGGGACCGCTTCAGCGCGAGCACGGCCGCTTCCCTTGCCAGCGCCGCGAGGTCGGCGCCGCTGAAGTTTCTGCACCGCTCGTCGTGAGCGACGGCCTCGAGATCGACGTTAGACGAAAGGGGGTATCTGGACTTGCGGCACACGGTCACGAGAATGTCCGCACGCTCGCCGGCGGTCGGCAGCTCCACAAAGAGCTGTTTGTCCAGGCGGCCTGGGCGCAGCATGGCCTGATCAATCATATCGGGCCGGTTTGTGGCGGCCACGACGAATATCCCATTTCTGTCCCCCGTGCCATCCAGCTCTGTGAGAAGGGTGTTGACGACTCGGCTCGAAGCCTCCGACTGCGAATCATCACGGCGGGGGACGAGCGCGTCGAGCTCGTCGAAAAATATGACGCACGGAACCGATGCTCTGGCGCGCACAAAGACCTGCCGGACGGCCCGCTCTGATTCTCCCACGTACTTGTTCAAAAGCTCCGGCCCCCTCACGCTGATGAAGTTTGCGCGAGACTCGTTGGCTACGGCTTTAGCTAGCAAAGTTTTTCCGCAGCCAGGCGGCCCCCAGAGAAGTACGCCGGAGGGAGCGGTGATTCCGGCTGATGCGTAGATCTCGGGGTTCAGAATCGGCGCGACCACCGCGTACTCGAGTTCCTCGCGGATCGGCTTCATCGCCCCGACGTCGCTCCACGTAACGTCGGGTACGGTCGCAAAGCCTTCGCGCTTCGAGCTAGGCTGGACCTGGGGCAGCGCGGCCAAGAAGTCCTCGAACTTGATTGCGAGAGGCTCGAGCTCCTCAGGAGTCAATGGGTCTGGGTGCCTGCTCAAAAACTCGCTGATCACAGAAGCCGGCGGCTGGTTCAGGCCCTCGCCGCCGCCCCCCAGAGGCTGGGGCGAGCCAGGCCCAGGCGCCTCGCTCTCCACATCGCTGGTGACCATTGCGTTCGGGTCGCTCGTGCTGCTGCTAGTGAGTGGAAGCTCTCTGAAGATCCGTTTGATCGCTGCGACGCCGGCCGCTGCGACCAGGGCGTTCAGGTCGGCACCAACGTAGCCTGGGGTGAGCTTCGCGAGCTCGAGGAAATCCAGGTCGCCGTCGACGCGAAGCTTGCGAGCAAGCGCCATCAGGATCCGCCGACGAGCCTCCTGGTCCGGAACGGCCATGCAAATTTCGTGGTCAAACCGTCCTCCTCTGCGGAGTGCGGGATCAATCGAGTCGGGCCGATTTGTGGCGCCGATGATCATGACTGGTTTCCCCTCGGTCTTGTCGAGCGCGACATCGTCCATGCAAGTCAGAAGCTGGGCGACAATGCGCCGCTCCATCTCACGCTGCGCGGTCTCTCGCTTTGGGGTGATGGCGTCGATCTCGTCGATGAATACCAGCGCCGGCGCGACGGCGCGCGCCTCCTCGAAAATTTCTCTGAGCTTCTTCTCAGACTCACCCGACATACCTGACACCACGGCCGGCGCGCTTATGCAGAGAAACGAGCACCCGAGCTCGTTGGCAATGGCGTTTGCGAGCATAGTCTTGCCGCATCCGGGCGGCCCGTGAAGCAGAATCCCTCGCGGAATGTCGCTGCCCAGCTGCATAAATATCTCCGGGTGCGAGAGGGGCATGGCCAGCAGCTCCAGGATCTGTGCGACTACGCCGTCGATCCCGCCCAGGTCACTGAGCCGTGCGCTGGACTGTGGCCGCGCCTTCTCCTTCAGTTTCCGTTGCCTCTCCGCGTCCTCCTCCTCCTTTTTTCGCTTTTTCTTGTCAGGCTTTGATCGAGCGTGTGGCTGTTGCGCAGCCTGGCCGTGCTCCGTTTCGAGATCCGAGTTGGGGCCAGTCCTCTCGGTCTTCCAGAGGCTCACGACCCCCTGGTTGAGCCGGTTCGACTGCTCAGCGGAGACGCTCATCAGCTCCGCGCCAACGGGCTCTGTGAGAGCGGCCTTCAGCTCTTTAGGCTGTCTGTCGAGCTGCCTCTGCAGCCGCGTGAGCGAGGCTTGAACGACCTCCTCCAGAGGCTTGCGTTTCAGGCGCCGCAGCCGCGCATCGAGGTTCTGAACGAGCTCAATGGCATCTTCGACGTCTACGCGGCGCGGCTCGCACCCTTCCTCCTCGATATAGGCCGCTAAGATCTCCTCAACACTACGCTCGACGCGGCTCATAAAAAGTTTCAGGGTTGGGTGCCTGCCTTCTTCGTTCACGAAGACTCTGGCGGGCGAGCAATACCACCAAAAGAGACAGGCTTGGTATCTGAGCAGTAAATACATATATGTAGAGATCAAAGGGGGGCTCGAAAGCGATAATTGGGGGCATATGAGTACCCATGCTCCACTGGACTTCGCATATACATCGTGTCCACCACACCACACCCCCCCTTAACCCGCGCGCTCGTGCGCGATGAGGCGAGCCTGTGCGGACGTCGTGTGCACGTTCGCGGGCGCGCTGGTCTCACAGCGCCGCGTGCAAGCTACGTGTAGGCGCGCCGTGGGGCTGTTCACAGCCATGGCATTGCGAAGACGGTGCAGGAGACCGAGCTTCACGATCAATTCGGTGCGCGCTCAACGGGAGCCGCGAATGGCCGCGACACGCTGCGCACATGCAGCTGATCCCTTCTCCCCCCAGGGCGGAACGCATGCGCGGACGCAGGGTGGAGCCGCCGTAGCGCACAGGCAACGCACGCAGAGTACAGCCCACTACTCCAACCCTGGGGGCCTCGGGAGCGGACTCTCTGCTTCCTATGGGGATCGTGGCGTGGTTCCGTGGCCCCCGCGTCACGGCGAAGGACCGTGCCGTCCTCGACCTCAAGCGGCAGCGCGACAAGGTCAGGCAGTACCAGAAGCGGATCGCCAGCGTGCAGGCGCGGGAGCACAGCCTGGCGAAGCAATGCCTCGCCAACGGCGACCGAAAGCGCGCGCTGCTGTTTCTGAAGAAAGAGCAGTTCCAGAAAGGACTACTGGTCAAAACGGACGAGCAATTGGCCAATCTGGAGCAGCTCGTGTCCTCGATCGAGTTTGCGCAGGTGCAGCGCGACGTTGTGTTCGGTCTGGAGCAAGGCGCGAAGGTGCTGCGCGAAGTCAACGCGGAAATGTCTCTCGAGAAGGTGGAGCGAATCATGGATGACAGCGCCGACGGCATCGCCTACCAGGAGGAGGTTGAGGCTCTGCTGAGCGAGCGCATCACACGCGCCGACGAGGACGCCGTGGAGCGCGAGCTGCTGCAGATGGAGCGCGAGGCGCGGCCGCAGAAGACGCCGGAGGCGGCGAAGCAGGCCGAGCCGCACGGCTTAGAAAATTCTCTGCCAGATGTGCCGCAGGGCGCGCCGAAGTCGCAGCACGCGGCGGGCGCCACCGCAGAGTCTGCCTCGAGCTCAGGCGCTGAGCGGCGGCATGGAGAGGAGGCGGAAGCAGAGGCAGAGAGTGAAAAAGAGGCTCAGAAGGGCGAACTGCTGGCTGCGTGATCAAAACTATAGATTTACAAAGGGGCTGTCTAAGGACTGACTGCTTCTCAAGGAACGCGCGGGGTGCCCTCTGCGATCCCACTGCGAGCGCGGGGCTCTCAAATCGGACGAGTGCGCTGGCCCTCGCCACCGTCACTGGTCTCAGCCATACGAGCGACCTTCAAGAAGCTGCTCGGTGCCGTTAATTTGAAAGGAAACCTCTATCGGTGTCAGCATGAAGATGTGCGCTTTACATGACGCGCCCGTGAGACCCCGACCACAGGGCTGCATCTATGCATATTGTCGCAATAGCCAATTCCGCTCTTGGCCGTTCCCTTGGGCGCAAGCGGACGGCCGCCATCTCCACAGCCCATGATGCACGCTAGGTGCTTCAAACAAGAAAAGGCGCTCGCGCGAGCGTCAACGAGCTTCTGCTCCTGTTGCCTCCCTTGACCCTCCTTTGAACCTCCCTCGGGCCTCCCTTGGAACAACTCCCGTGGGCCCCTCGGGCCTCCCTCAGAACTCCCTTGGGCCTCTGTTGGTGTCAGCCGCGCCCCTCGGATTGAACTCAATTGTTCACCAGAGCGTCGCGCGCCGTGAACGATGGCGAGTCTGCTCTGCAACTGCTCTGCAAGAAGCCGCGGCCGGCTCATGCAGCGCGGTCTAATTGCGCGCGAGCTCGTTGCACGGCTCGAGCTATCCGGCTCGGAGCTCAGATAACACTACTAGAGGCGGCTCGCGGTTACGGCAAAGCTGGGCTCTTCCTCCCAGGCGTTCACGCAGTAATTGAGCCATGGCGTTATAGAACGCGGGCTTCGAAAAAGAACCATCCTGGCACCAGTTCCGCCATTCGAGCTAGGCGTGCGCCCGCGCGCGCCGATGCGCGCGCACGCGTCGAGCGTGTCTCGACGCGCCTGACTGTCTTTCGTCACCGGCGCGTCGTGTCTCAACGCGCCTAACCCTGGAACTCAACTCCCGAAAGCGAGTCGTAGCTAGCGTCTATAGAGCACCCTCAATCTAATATCTTAGCCTTCGCGCCAACGAAGTTTTCACGCAGCGCGCGAGCCAAACCTCCTCAACGCGCTCGGACCTCGGGATGGACCAGCCATTGGTGAGACTGGCGCAGGCTTACGGCCTCATTGAGCCCGGAACCCACGACTGGCCCGACTTGGTAGACGAGGACATCGCGGACTTCATCTCGAGCAGCGACCCGCGCTCGATATTTGTGGTCAAACAGAACGAGGGGCTCGCCATTGGCCCGCCGCCTCGATCCTCTGAGGACCTGCGCGTTCTTGTCATTGCGAAGCCGCGCGGAGCTCTTTCCGCCCAGAACTGGGACCAGCAGGTCGTTTCTGCGGCGCTACCACTGGCAGATGGCGCTCTTTTCAACCACCTGCATGCGCTGCTGTCGCAGATTCTACTTCCCCTCTTTGACTCGCAAGCAGGGGCGGCAGGCGCCCAAGCACGGCATCGGATGGTCGAGGCGGAGCGGGCTCTGGCGCAGCTCCTCCGCCACACCCAGGTCGCCTTTGTGGACATGAGCACGGGAGCCATAGCCGCCAAGGCCCAAAAGGCCCTGAAAGACATAGAGACGGCACACAATCAGGGCCTCGACCCTGCGCCGTCCGACCTCAACGAGCTTCAATCTGCAGTGCTACACTGGAAGAAGCAGGTCGCGCAGTTGGCAGCCACCGACAGAGATGTGCAGGAGGGCTCCGTTAGCGATGAGATCGGCTTTTGGGCGGCGCTGGAGGCTGCGCTGCAGGCTGTACAGGGACAGCTCGCGAGCCCCCTCGTGACCAATGTCTGGAAGACGCTGGAGGAGAACAAGCGCTTTCATGCCACACACAATTTCGATGGCGAGACTGGTCTCACAGAGAACCTGGCACGGGTGCAGGGCTATACGCAGTTGTTGTTCCGCGACATGCCTATTGGAGAGCTGCTCGCCGCGACGACATTGGATCAGCTTGTCAATGCCACTGAGACGGTGTTCGTCCATCTCAACCGTAAGCTACGCGCGTCTGGGTATCCTGCGCAGCGCAGCATTGCTTTTGTAGAGGCGATCGGTCGGGACTTTTACAGTGTACTCTGTAGGATAGTGGAAAGCACTACCGAACATATCTTTGATGAAGCCGAGACCGGGGCTTCCAGCAGTATCTTGACTGGCGTGCACCACTTGAAAAAGGGGCTTGTGGATGCCGTTGAAGTCTGGGATACCCAAGTCCGCGACTTCGCCAGCGTCGCTCGAGACCTCATGCGAAAAAGAAATGAACGCTTCGTTGTCGTGAAGGTGGAGACCTCGAACAGCCTGCTGGTCGCGCGAATCTCAGCTCTGGATGCACTCTGCTGCAAGCATTTCGAACTTCTTCCACTTTTGGCGGCAGCTGGGCTCGAGACGTCTTCGTTGCAGACCTCGTTCAACGAAATTCTCGTCACTAAAAGCGTCGTGCAACTGGGGGGAGATGACTGGACGAGGCTCGAGACTAGCTACTATCTCAAGGCGCAGGAGCTCGGAAAGCAGCTGGCTGAGGCTATCAAGACAGATCTCTCGCAAGCGGAGGAAGACGAACAGGAACTCTATGATGTATTTCTTCGCAACCAGAAAGTGTTGTCTAGACCAGAGGTGCGAGCTGTAGCTCACAGGTTTCAAACCAAACTGCTTGAGACAGCTCGCCAAGAACTCAGGGCCGCAGAAAAGCGTGCGAGGGAAATGGGCGACCCGAGCACGGGAGTGGTCGATTATATAGTCCGCATGCAGCAGCTTCGACTTCGTGCTGTGGAAATCAGGAGACGGCTGGCCGTCATTCTCGGTCCCGATTGGAAAGATCACAGAGAGGGGGCGCACATTGGCAGTGCGTGTGAAGAGCTGGAGCTTCGTTTAGATATCAAAAAGGAACTGGACGCGTGGTGCGCCGCTCAACTGTCTGCTGAGGAGTCCTATAAGATCAGACACACAGATCAACCCGCCTCAATCTTCTCTGTCCAAGACGAAAACAAACTCGTCGTATCGGAGGAGTCCATCGCCAAGAGCACTTCTTTAAAAGCCTTGAGAGGCTTAGGATTTCGGCTCGACCCCGCAGTCACAGCCATCATAGACAACATGATCAATAGGAGCGTCGCATCCACGCGTCTCTCAGACTGTCTAGCATCTCTGGAAAATGCTCTGCGCACAATAAGTCAGTTTCCAAGGTTGAAAGACTCTAGTGATATCGCGGGCCACTCTCGCCAAATCTTGGCTTTTGTCCGTTTAGGACTGACAGAAATGGCTTGGGACTCACCACAGCTTTCGGAGTTCGTCTATGGCTTCGAGAACGCGCTAGAAATAGCCGAAAACAAGATTGAGCAGCTTGCTCTCGTCGATGCGCAAGTCTCTGAGGAACTATCACAATCAGAGGAAAGACTACCTTTTCTTGAAGAAAGGGTGAAGGACATTCTTTTGGCCGCAAATTCCCCCTCATACTGCCAAGCCGTTGACAGGGATCTAAGAAGCGTTGTTCGAAGCTCAATTGCCCAGAAGATGAGAGAATGGAACCCTTCCAGGCCCAAGCACTCCGTGGAACTCAGGAATAGATTGATCGTAGTCACACCTAGCCTCAGTGGCACCCTGCAACACTGGCTTGAGGAGCTCAATGCCTTTACAGACCCCGTCAAGCAGCTAAATGACGGCTTCGTGATCGAGTACGCACAAGCGCTGAGTAAAATCAGGGATCACTGGCAACTCGCTTCTTCTCAAGTCAACCAATGGTTTCGTTGTCAACCTCTGTGGGATCTAAGTGTTACTGATACCCTTGAAAGTGCTGCTGGCAATCTTGAATTACTCTCAGAGTTGCTCGAGGACCTTAGAGTCTGTCGTGATGATTCGCTCGTTCAGGAAACAGCTATCGAGCTTGATTTCTCGAACATCAGAAACCTGTTCGAATCGAAATGTGAGATGTGGCAAGGCGCACTGTTGAAGGAGCTTTCTCAAACCCGCGAGCAGATGGCAAGCAAGCTACTGGCTGAAAGTCGCGCGGCTCGAAAGAATCTGGAGGCGAGTAAGATAGACCTTTCTGCGCTACTAGCGAGCATTAAGTATGTTGTGGAGGCCGGAATGATACGAAATGAGCTGCAATCCAACATTCCCAGTCTGGTGACAGCCGAAGTCCTAGTGAAGAAGCTTCATTATCACCAGGGTGCAGATGAAGGAACGGCAGCTAGTCTACAAAGTGAACTTACCGCTCTCGAATTAATCCTGGGTAAGAAAACTTTAGACCTACAGAACGCAAAGCCTCGTCTGGTACGAGAGCTTGAGTCGAATATCGCTACACTTGTTGGCAAAGTGGATGCGATAAGGCAGGAATGGCTGGCGCGCAAACCCGTACAACCCCAAATCGATCCCCAACAGGCACTCAAGATCTTACTTCATTTTTCAGAGGAGGTACAAGCTCAGCAGATCCTACTGTCCGAGATTAGGGAGGCTTGGCTTGGTCTCGAAAAGGAGAAGCCCTTGCCGTTTAGACTGCAAGAACTAACCAAAGAGGCAGCATGTTGGCTTCAGGAGATTTCGATGCTGCAGTCAAGTTGGTCTGATATCAAGTCAGTCTGGCAAACTTTGGATCAATTGGGAAAGACTCGCTGGTTTGATATAAGCTATCCTACCTTACTACAGAACCTGGATAATTTGGAAAAGCAGATTGAGGATTTTGCGGAGCCTACGAAGGAGTTGAAGGCATATAGTCGCTTGCACGATCACTTCAAAAATTGTGTTGACAAAGTGGACGTGATAAGGTGTTTGAGGCAATCAGAGGCGGTCAAACTAATTCATCTGGCACGTATAGTGCCCAGCATTGCAGCCTCTACCGAGGAGAGTTTGTGTCTGAAGGACGTCTGGCTAAAATTGCCCGATAAATCTGTAGTCATGGAAGTCGTGAAGGCAGCAGAGGCAGAGTTCCAGTTGCTGAAGTATATTGAGGTGATTGGGAGAAAGTGGAAGGAGGCGATTCTCGATGGGCGAGATGGCGTTATCCATAACTTCGGTTATCTGCTCCAGCTGGCCCGGGATAACCAAGCTGCATTGAGTGCAATGAGAGCATCGCAGCACTTTCCTGCCGTTGCGGCTTCTGTTCAAGACTGGGAGCGTCGTGTTGGACAAGCGCAACTTATCTTTGACCTATTCGTTGACGCCCAGCAACAGTTTGTATATTTGCGCGGTATTTTAACGTCTTCATCCGTTATTGCCGTTCTTCCAAATGAATCGAAAAGATTCAAGATTGTGGCTGAGGAGTTCTCACAGATTTATAACACCTCCAAATCGAAGCCAGCTTTGGAGGTGTCGGGTGCGCCACGCCTGTCAGCCAATCTTAGTCGTTTGATCGGCCAGTTCGCATCGTTGCACAAAAGTCTTGTGGGTTTCACAGAGATGCAAAGACAACGCTTTCCGCGCCTATACTTTGTAGGCGATGACGACTTACTGGAGATCGTCGGGACTCCTATAGAGGCTTGGGAACAAAAATCACTATCAGCAATATTTCCCGGAATAGCAAGAGTCAGCTGTGACCACTCAATTTCTCACGAGGGAGAGCAGCTTCAATTCGTTCGACGCTTTCAGTGTGCTAAGGGGTCGAATAATATCGACAACTTGATTGACCTTGAATCTATCTTAGTGGACACATTGCAAAAGAGTATTGATCAAGCTGTGAATGATCTTGCGATGTCTTGGCGTGATCTGAATAAGTTTGGAGCTTGGTTGAGCTCCACTCCGCTTCAGGCGGTACTTGTGTCCCTTCGTGAACAATGGACAAGGCAGTGGAAAGAGATCAAATCAGGCGATGCCGATCTGCAAAACGTTCAAGAGGAATATCGTGTCATTCTTCAATGGGTCTCCAACTCAGGCGACAAGTCGATGTTGTGGTCACGACGCAGAGAAGCTGTGATTGCTGAGTTGACCCATGCGCAAAGCCATCTGGTCCCTGAATACCCTGACCTGCTCCTAAATGTGGAGCTTCAGAATAGCTCGAGTGGAAGAAAAGTTATTCTCAAGCAAGGTCCTATGCAATGGCCCTATGGATACGAGTATCTGGGTGCCTCAGATCCTATTGTGCGAACAAAGATCACGGATGAACTTTTCTTTTCGGCCACCACAGCAATCTCCCAGGCCAAAGGTATGAGCATAATAGGCTCTGCCGGAACAGGAAAGACGGAGTCTGTCAAGGCTCTCGGCGCTTTCTTTGGGAGACGAGTGGTTGTGTTCAATTGCGATGATAAGTTTGACTTCCTTTCAGTGAAGAGAATCATGAGCGGTTGCGCTGCAACCAAAACTTGGGCTTGTTTTGACGAATTCAACAGGCTGAGCAAAGGCGTTTTGAGTAGCGTTGCTCAACTAACTAGCGAGTCTGTGAAAGGGATGCCAGTTTTTGTTACAATGAATCCTGGATATGCCGGAAGAACGGTCTTGCCTGCAAACATGCGTCAAAGATTCAGGGAATTTTATCTGGAACACCCCGATGCCAATGAGATTGCTAGAGTGCTGCTTTGTGCCCATGGTAGAATAACAGCAGACCAGGCGCACGCAGCTGTCGAGCTTTTGAATTACATGGCAAACAATGCCAGTTCTCAGCGACACTACGACTGGGGATTGCGTGCGCTAAAAGGAATCATCAGAGTGTCACGATTGCTTGAAGGGAGAGTCCATCTGGCATGCAGAGTTGTTATAAGACCACGCCTTGTACAAGAAGATCAAGCCCTCTTTGATTCGAAGATTAGGGTGCTAGCTTCCACCGAGGAGTCAGATCTAAATGGCTTGGAGGTGCTATTGCAGAGCAATGTTACCACTCCTGAGATAGCGATTGAGCCAGCCTTACAACCGTACGTTGAATCTTTGAAGATATTCATACAGCTTTTTCCGGGTGTGATGCTCTATGGCCCTTGTGGATGCGGAAAGAGCACAGTGCGGCGGATGCTGGCCGAAATTGAAGGAGCTGAGACTGTCGTAGTCGATCCGACAGCGATTTCAAAGTCGACACTCATTGGTGAGCTGGATCCTTTGACCAGAGAATGGAAGGATGGCCTCATCAGTCGCCTCATAAGAAGAATCATAGGGAATTTGAGAGGAGAGCGAAACAAAGTGTGGTTCCTCGTTTTCGACGGTGAAATTGAGCCCGGCTGGGCTGAGGCTCTAAACTCCCTCTTGGATGAGAATAGGCACCTCAGCTTGGCAAGCGGCGAAATCTTAACATTACCGCCGCAGCTGCACATCATATTCGAGACCAACAATCTCAACTCAGCCACGCTAGCGACAGTTAGTAGATGTGGAATGATTTGCATTCCTGCGCTGGATTCGAGCGAGTCCAGCATTGTTCCTGTCCAGGTAATGAAGACTGCTAGAGGAATCCATCACTCTCTGAATTTCGTCGAATCTGGCATCTCTTCTCGTATGGGCACTCTAAACTTGAATAACAAATGGCTGTCCATGACGTGGGTTCTGGCCGGTGACTCCGACGCTGAGGGAAGATCAGAGATAAGCGATGCAATACGAAAGTATTCTGAGGGCTCTAATATTCCCGCTGAAGGCTCTTTGACTGACTATTATGTCTCAGATCTCACTTCGGCTTGGCATCTATGGTCTGAAACTGTTGCTGATACAAAAAATCTTCCCGAAGATGCTGTACTGCGTCCGGAGATAGTGATACCTACTGCGGAGACGCTTGCTCACGAAACTCTATTGCAGGCAGCCTTGGAATCTCACATTCCGCTTCTTCTTATAGGCCCTCCCGGTAGCGGTAAAACAATGACACTATTGAATGCACTCAGGCAAACTGACCAGGGTTTTGTAATCCCGCTCAATTTTAGCTCGACGACAACCCCAGAATTCGTCATTCAAGCTCTAGAAATGCACTGCGAGATGTCACCTGGGCCAGACGGAACAATCACGCTCAATCCGCCTGGGTCACAATGGGCTGTTCTATTTATTGATGAGATCAATCTCCCTTTACCAAAGGGCGACTCTGATGTTGTACCCGTTCTGCAATTCCTTCGCTACATGATCGAAAATAAAGGATACCTGGACTCCAACGGGACTTTTGTTAAGATTGAAAGAATTCAGATCGTTGGTGCTTGCAACCCACCACCGATGAGGCGGAACCTTCCCATGCCACTCCTTAGGCATTTCCTTGTCTTGAGAGTAGGATATCCCTCGGGACCCTCCCTCAGAACTATCTACGGGTCTTTCATGTCCACTTTTGGCGCCGACGGTCTTCTCGACCCAATGCTTTCGGTGTTCGATAGTCTCAGCTCCGATTTGCCAGATGAAATCTGGACCCCGAGAGAATTGACCAGATGGATGAGAGGCATATACGTCAACTGGACGTCGACACCTGAGTCCAAACGCAATGTTGAATTTCTTGCAGAGCAATGGATCTATGAGGCCTGTAGGGTTCTCGGTGACAGACTGCAGAGTGAAGCTAGTTCCGTTCTCTATGAACTTTTGGCCGAAAACTACCCATTTGGACTCAAGGCGCCAACTCTGGACTCGCTAAACTCAAAGGTGTGGACAAACCTTGTGGCGCAGCGCCCAAAATTTATTTCGCTGCAGGAATTCCGTCAGTTTCTCACGGCAAGACTCACCGTGTTCGCTGATGAGGCATCTGCGGAGAGTGACAATGCGCTCATTGTCCATGATGAATTTGCTCAACACATATCCAGAATCGAGCGAGTACTTCGACAGCCCCAAGGGCACCTTTTACTGGTGGGGCCTGCGTCTGTGGGTAAATCCACCGCAGTACGGTTCGTTGCATGGCTTACGGGCCTTGAGCTGGAGGTTTTCCGCACCCACTCTCAATATAATGACTCAGATTTTGCGCAAGATCTACGAAAGGTACTTTTGCTATCGATAAGAAGGCAAGTCTGTGTTCTTCTTGGCGAGGAATTTCTAAAAGTGCCGGAGTTCGTCGAGAAAATGAATTCCTTACTGGCAAATGGAGAAGTCCCAGGTCTTTTCGATGGTGTCGAGCAAATGGCTGAGTTGGAAGAGCACTGCAAGAAGGCGGGATTCGATGGCGGAGACATTGTTCCCTGGTTCAGATCGAGAATTGTTCAAAACATTCATGTCATTTTCACTACGTCTAATATCAGCCAAGCATCTTCTGCTTTGCTCAACCGGTGTGTTGTCAGTGTAATGAACCAATGGTCTCACACGGTCGAACGACAGATAGCTGAACACTGGTGTTCAGTCGTGGATGTTCAGAGCAACGTGATCAACGCTCTATCGATGACCCCTACTTTGGATACATCTGGTCGCTATCCTAACGGCTGTTTGTCTTACATTGAGGTTTGCAGACAGTTTGTCAGGCTTTACAACAAGTACAAATTTGAGCTGGAGGATTTGCAGCGACACTTTGTTAGTGGAAGCGAAAGACTAAGATCTACTGTCTTAGAAATCGGCCAGCTGAATCGTAAACTAGCTGCGCATAGACAGCAGCTAACTCTAGAGGACAAACGAAGTGGAGAGGTTCTCTCCCATATGCTTCAAGAGCAGAGCGAGGCTGAACGCAAACGAGTAGCGGCAATTGAGATCAAAGCTGCACTTCAAGCTCAATCACAAGACATCGAAGGGAGGCAGCTGACTGCTAATGAGAATTTGGCCAAGACCGAGCCTCTGATCAGGCAGGCTGCCGAGGGTGTACAGAATATTAAAAAGTCTCAGCTCAATGAGTTAAGATCCATGATGAATCCACCGGGGCCAGTCAAGATCACCTTGGAGGCTGTCTGCTTTATCCTTGGCCTTCGCACGGACGGCAGCTGGAGGCAGGTTCTTGCTGCCGTGCGTGGCGATGAGTTCATTCCACGGATAGTGAATTTTGACAGTGGGAGCTTAACTCCTGCACTCATAAGCCGCATCGAACAGGAGTACGTCACAATCCCGGACTTTACATATGAGCGTGTCGACCGCGCTTCAAAGGCCTGTGGCCCTCTGTTTAGATGGGTGGTGGCCCAGGCGGCATATGGACGAGCAATCGCAGCTGTGAAACCTCTCATGGAAGAAATTGAGATCCTCAATGAGAAGTCAAGGGAGTCTCGCGCTCAGCTTAGTGCTATTGAGTCAATGCTCGAAGAGTTAGAAGTTTCGATCGAGCGGTCTAAAAACGAGTATGGAAAAACCGTAGCGCAGTGTGAGCTTCTTAAATCAGAGATGCAGACTGTCAACTCCCAACTGCAGCGCGCAGAGACGCTGCTGGAAAGTCTATCCGATGAAAAGGAGCGCTGGGAAGTCTCCTTGCTCGACTTTCCCAGAAATTTGACCGAGATTCCAGGAAAGGCGTTCTTGGAGTCCGTTATGATTGCTGTGTCTGGTAAGCTCGACTCTCATGAGAAAACATCTTTGATTCATGGGGTACAAGACCTTGCGGACGCCAACGCGATCGACTTGGGCGATGATCTGGTTTCACTTACAACGACAACTGACACAAACCAGTGGGTCGTTGATAATAGTTGGACAGTACCTCTTGTCATTGATTCTGGAGGCCGCTGGGATCCCGCTAGCTTCTCGAGCTCGAACCTTAAACTGACAACATTTCTCCTCGATCCCGACTCTCTTTCTAAGGAGATCGAGTCTGCGCTTCGCTTTGGACTGAGTCTAGTCATTCAAAATGCCGAGAGGTTCGACCCTTTGATCATGCCCATTCTTAATAGGAGATTCAAGCGGAAAGGTACGCGTCTCTTCGTTAACCTCGGCGCTGGCGACATCGATGTTGCGCCAAATTTCCGATTGCTTCTGCACGCTCGTGATATCCAGAGCATAGAACAAACATGTCCACTACTCTTGAGTCGTGTGAACATTGTCGATTATAGTGTCACACAGAGCAAATTTGAGCGAATGGTTAGTGACGCATTACTTTCCGCCAAAAAGCCAGATCTCGCCAAAAGAAGATCGGAGCTTCATAGAATCGACAAAGAGACGTCGCAAAGGCTGCGATCACTCGAGCACAAGTTACTCACGGTTCTCTCAGAGAGCTCAACCTCAGGCAAGCTTCTCGAAGATCAAGTTCTGCTGCACTCTCTCGAAAAGCTCAAGGCCGAAACCAATCAGTTGAAAGAGGTACAGGACTCGACGACCCGTACGCTAGATGAGTTGGAGTCTACCTTTGCGGAGTATCTACCGCAGGCGAAGGCTGCGGCCTCGATATATGAGTCGCTGAAGTCACTTCCTGAGCTTGATCGTTTCTACACTTTCGGTGTTGGTTGGTTGTGGGACCTGGCGCGTCAGATAGCAAGTGAGGCAGAGTTCCTACCCACATTCACTGATGCGGTCCGATCTAGAGTCATGACCGTGGTGAGAGCTGAACATTGGCCGGAGGTTGATAAGATACTCGGCCTTAGTGCTTCTGGTGTGAAGGCTAGTGGCCCATTAACGCTTATCGAGGTCATCGAGGAGTGCCCTCCAAGTACCCCTGTCGTTGCTGGCCTAGCCTCTGTAAACACCGCTGACCCAGCAGACTCCATTGTCGCTAGGAACGCACGCAATGTGAGTGTCGTTGCGATGGGCAGTGCCCAATCGTCAGTGCGTGCAGACAGATTCCTATCACAAGCTATGGAACTTGGCGAGTGGCTTATTGTTCAGAACATCGAAATCGCAAACGAAGAGTGGCTCAGAGGGTTTTCTAGGAGGTTACAGACAACGAGTCCGGCTTCCGGTTTTAGACTCATTTTCACGGGCCTCCAACCTGACGTTGCGGCTATTCCCGATCTTCTAGTGTGGGGGAGAGGTGTCACAGTCGAACGAAAGCAGAGCATCAAGGCTGAGCTTCTCGGAGAGCTAACCCCTGAATCTAGTGAGATTGAGTTCATGGTGTACTGGGTTCACGCTTGCCTCACACACCAGTTTTTGCAGCTGGAGCTCTCTTCTGACGATTTACAGACCGCCAGGTTCCTAATTGATGCTATCAAGGACCCGAAAGACCTTGTGGAAGCCTTGATTATAGCGCTTTGGGCAGCGAAAGCTGGATCCTTAGAGACCAGGAAGCACGTCACGAATTTTGCGAAAGAGATATTCCAGTCAAGGTCAGGTCTGCCTGACGCACGATTCTATGAGTGGGCCAGCAGGTTGCCAGACGATCCCAAGTGGCTTCCGCAAAGTTTGCCTGGAACTATCACCAGCCCTTAGGCCCCTGCGTCGGGCTTCGAAGAATGATAGCCTCTCCCTCGACAGTGCACAAAAGCTTTATAAGATACTTATTCATGTATTAAGCTTACCATTCACAACGGAACAGCAGCTTCCGCCGACCCAGATTAGCCTAGCATCGTACCTGACGCTTATCTCGCCCGCGCGACCAATGGCAGCACCCTGAGACGACCGGTATGGTTTTTGGAGATTTCTATAATACGCGACTGCAGCATTCCCACTTCCGCAAACCGGGTCTTCAGCCACTCCATGTAGCGGCGCATAAGTTCTCAACTCAATATTGTCAGAGCCTTGTCCCTGCCTCACAAAGACACATATGCCAGTCGCTTGAAGCCTGCTGCTCATCGCCGATATCTTTGCCTGGTCGGGCGCGTGCGCTAAGAGCTCTTCGATCGAGTTGGCCGCCTCAACGACGACCCAGCGCGGCCCCAGGTCTACACAGAGTGGCTGTCCCGTGAGGTTCAGGCCGGGGAGGCAGCCATTGAGTTCACTCACTTCAACGGGGCAGGCCTCAAGGCCGTCAACCCCGAACGCAAATTTGGCTGTGTCGCCACTTCCCTGTACCTCAATTGGGATGAGCCCGCGCTTGCATTCCTGCACCAATCTCTTCTTTGTGCCGTCGACCAAATTCCGTACATGCAACGCATAGGCGGTTCCAAGGCTAGGATGGCCAGCGAATGGTAGCTCCGAGGTCGGCGTGAATATGCGCAACCTATAATCTGCTTTGGGATCTTTTGTTGGAAGAACGAACGTTGTCTCAGACAGGTTAGTCCAGCGTGCGATCTGCTGCATCTGTTCATCAGAGAGGCCGACGGCATCTAAAACCACTGCCACAGGATTTCCCTTGAAAGGCCTGCTACTAAAAACGTCCACGACTGTATAATCCATCGGTCGAACACAAAACGAATGAGAGCTCACCTTCGCAACACAACCTGTAATGCGGACTTTCGTACAAATCTGTTCTGTAAGACTGGGTTCCTTATATAGTAAACTACATAGCCAAGTGACTATTTGACGCACCGTATCTAGAGATCTAGGGTTGCTGGCCTTCTGCATTTTAGGGCACGTCGTCGCGTCGAGAACTAATGAGGAACGTGGTGTGAACCTCTCGAGATGGAGTTCCTTCAGGAGAGCGTGCTTGGTGACAAAACCGCCATATCTGCGAACATTTTGAGCTTCACACAAGGTATTCCCTTGAGTGAGGCTGAAGGGCTGCTATCTGAATTCTTTTCTAGGAACCAGGATGCGCTGGACGCGTCCTACAAAGTAATTACGAAAGATGGCGTGCGATCCTCAATCAAGATTCTTGGCTCAGAGGCAGCGCAAGCGGAAGGCGCGCAATCTCGAATATACATAGTGAGCCCCCAGAGAGCTTCGGACCCCGCGGTCATTGCCGAAGTAGCGCGCCGCGCCAAACAGCTGCAGCTTGCAATGCCAGTTGAAAAGCTCTCGCGAGCCGGAGTGTGCGTCAATCCTCTCCTCGATCGCGAATTCATAGCCAGATCACAGAAAGGACCAGCCATTTCTGCAGTTGTGCCTAAACCACCCGTCAAGGTGGAGGATGCAGACCCTGCTGGTCGGCGCGAAGCTTTGCCCAGTGGCCCTCAAGATGCAAAACCTTCTGCGAGCTTGCAACAACCTCTAAAGCAGTCAGCTCCCCCGAAACCGGCATCAGGTTTCACCACAAAGAAGGCCGAGTCTGCCCAACAGAGCTCGAGCTCAAGTAAGGGATTGCCAAGCAAATCCGGTAGCTTTCCATTCAAAAAGACAGATAAGAACGAGGCATTGATGTCAGGTCGTAGGCGGCAGACTCTCCCTGTGCCCGAGCGGGTCGTCGTGAGTGAAGCAGCAGAGGATGAGCGCGACGAGCCCACAGACATTCGAGCCAACAAGGAAGCGGAACAACTGAAAAATCTTGCGAAGCTATACGACCAGGAGTCTCCAGAGTCAGAGAAGATGGAGGCAGAAAGTATGGACGTAGACGACGAGGACGAAGCTGATAGTATAGGCGAGGATGATCTCAATAATCCGTTGGAGGCGGAAAACCTTTTCACGCAGCCTATAGATCTTCCAGAAGATAATGAAATCAGCTCGCAACCGGCTGAAGGCGAAACTGCCAGCGAAACTGCCATCAAGCGAAAAAGCATCGAGCCTGGTAACGCAGATAATTCATTGAACCCATCGGACGGGTCCTCAAAGCCGCGAACAAAACGTGTTCTGAAGACGATCATCACGCAGGATGATGAAGGCTTCGACGTACGGAAGCAAGTGTATGTCGAGGAACCCATTGATGATATGGCTACAGAGTCTAACTCCACGCATCAACCCAGCGGGTCTAAATCCAGCGAACAGCAATCGGAGATGCCACACACTGAGGAGAAACCAAAGCTTATCAAGCGGTCTAAGTCACCCCCAACAATAAACAAAAAGAACCAAACATCCTTGATGTCGTTCTTTACTTCGAAACACTGACTGCTAATAATAATAAGAAGCGGTTCTTGTGGCGCCTTGGTGTCAAGTTGCGTCACACCTATGAGATGACTTTTTTGCTTGGTATTTCCTTGATTCCTCATTAAAACTCCAACGAGTTGCGACGCAAAAGAGCGCGCCTTCCCACGTTTGAGAGCTATTTACGCATGAGACGCTAAATGAGTGGCTCGCGCTATTGCGGTCTCGCAAACGTGTTTTCTGGCTGCCGAACAATGCTACTACTGCACGGCATCTATCGAGGAGCCTACCGCAAACAGGAAGGAAATTGTCTCCTTCGAGCAGTGATATTCGGCACCTTCAATTGAACAGCGAACACTGTTGTTAAAGGTCGACAATCTAAGCCATATTTGTATATATGTTATCTAGCAGCTGTGTCCACAGAGGCTCTCTGTATGTTCGTAAAGCACGCTTCCTAGAAGATTCACTTCAAGTTGGCTGGTTATTTCGAAGACTACGGATCGATTAGCGTATTTCAGAGCTATCTCGCTCTCTCTTCCCTCTCCAACAGGGTTGGGGTTGAAGCTTCGCTGGTAGCGATCAAACAAAGCCAATATGTTGTGTCCACGAGACTGGGTTCCCTCATTAGGGGTATGAAACTCCAGTGACTTTCTCAAAGACTTTCGAGCATCGCGCGGCAATGGTGCATCGGAAGCTGACGCGCACGGCCGACCACCACGCATCACTCCTGAAGAATTTGGTGACGAACGTGATCGAGCATGAGAGTATAACTACCACGCATGCAAAAGCTAAGGAAGCGCAAACCGCAGTGGAGCGCGTGATCACAGGTGCCAAAAAGCTGAACTCACAGACTAGCAGGTTCGACAAGGATGAGATTCACCACCGAACCCAGCTCCTAAGAAACAAGTTCTTCAAGCAAGATCTTCTCTATCCGAAACTCATGGGCGAACTGCTTGCGAGATATGCAAGCTTCACTGGTGGTTACACGCGTATTCTAAAGCTGGAGCCTCGTCTCGGTGACAATGCGCCTCAATCCATCCTGGAGCTTGTGGGTGGCAAGCGCGACATGCGCTTTGCGATGACGGCCAGGGCGGTTGCGCGAGCCAATGCTCTTGGTGAACAGATGCATCCCATGACAGTGCGCAATATGCGGAAACTCACTAAAACTGAGGAGGACAAGCGAAAGTTTGAGGAAGAGGTGGAAGCTATGAAGCTAGAGCATTTCGCAAATATCCAACAGGGGCAGGAGAGCGTTCGCGAAACTGTCAGGCTGCTGAAGCGAGCACCCATCGAGATCAAACCCAATCCTCTCTCGAACTGAATGTACATAATATTACGAATAACGCTTTGGAGCGTCACAGCATGACACAGTCGAAGCGCCGGCTCGAAAGTCTTGTAAGTCCAAATATCATCGCGCCTTCTCCAATAACCGGAACTCTCAAATCTCTAGAATAACCTCTCTTCACTTACATAATTTTTTTTGAGCATGTCGTTGTTGAGGGAGGAATTGCTGAAATCTGAGAGGATCGGCGATATACTATGGCTCATATCGAAGTTCAAAGATGTGGCTCAGCAGTATGCAGAATTTCATCGAAGGACAGAAGCCGCTGAAACTTTGCGACTTTGGTCTCAAAGAATGCTGAAGTCGATGGCTCAGTGCACCTCGGAAACACAGATTTCTAGTGTGCACATCTCGCTCGCGACTATCGAGCCTGATTTTGATGTCACTCTACACCTCATGATCGACCGTTGGACCAGCGGTGACCCATCCTACCTTCTTGCGATGCGTAAGGCTTTACAGAACTTACTTATAATGCAACTGAGGGAGCGCTTGGAGAAACTCGTGCCCGCGCTGGTAGAGCATGCTGCAAATTATGCGCGTGATGATCCGCGTCTTGCATTTAGCTGTCTGGACGCCATGGCTCGTTCCAACGCTTCTGTGCGTACGATGGTCAAGAAGAGCCTGCCAACCGAATTCTTCGCCAGTGCTTTCAGTATCCTTGTGCACGACCCTAGCAGAAGCTCACTTGTAGGAAAGTTTCTGGTTGCAACTCTACCGACGGAGTCAGATGCAGACTCCTGGCTGAAATATGCAAGGCCGCATCTGGACAACATCAACAACTACCAAACTGTCATGACCTACTTTGTGGGGCCTATGCTCAAGGCGAGCAGCCAACCGAAACAGACGTTTCAGCAGCTAATGTCATTATTCGACGCCGACATGCCCCCCTTTATCGAAATTGGCCTTCTCAAGGCCGCGAAGAATGCATCCATAGACGTGAGTTCTTTGATTATCAGCTCGAGTTCCATCAAGGAATGTCTCGCCTCAAACTCTGTGGATCTGAGGTTCGAGTCTTTGACGCTTTTGTGCTGTTGCACATGTAGGTTGACGGACCGAGTGCCCATCCATGTTATGATGGCCATCAAAGATAACTGGGACCACCTCGCCGCGGAAAGTCTTCCAAAACTCCGAGCTGATGTTTACAGCGCTCTGAGAAATCTCTTGATACGCATCAACACATCGAAAGACGTTGAGTCCGCAACGCCCTTTATCTCGTTCTTGGGAACCTGGTGTGGCGATCAACTCCTGCCAGGCATGCCCTACAGGTACCTAGCAATGTCTACAAGATTGCTTGGGCTTTTGGTGCAGTATGGTTTCCAAGACCTCGTGCTTACACCCCAAGTTGCTAGAAGTCTGATCAACTGTACTACCTCTAACTTCGAGGATATCAGAGAAAGCTGTGTGGAGCTAGTACGCAAGATATCGCCTCTTCCGCAACTGGAGCAAAATTCAGACTCTTTGGTTGAGCAAGCACTCAAGTTGACAGGTGCCGGCAATTCAGGGGAAACGGGAGCTCGTTTGCTGCAGCTTCTCGATCAGTGCATCCCGGAAGCTTCAGTGGGAGATCTAGTTTATCAAAGATTGGGGAGTCGGCTCCGTGAACTGCGCGGAAATATTCGCAATGTCGAGAGCGGCGAGAGCATCTATGGGTACTTGCTCGCACTCCGATTGACGAAACCACAGAATACAAAGCTGATGCCGTTAGTGCTAGATATATGGCGCTTGTGTTCACCTCCCTTGACGAGCATTGCCCCAGAAGGCATTGACGACAACATTACAAATTTCTGCTGGAAAGCTCTCAAAGAGTCATCTCTTCTCGCCGAGTCTCTCGCGCTGGAGAAAGGGGACACAATGAGCAGGGAGTTCACGAACGAGTTTGTCGTTACTCTTCTAGAACAACTCTCATCAATGTTGACCAGCGTCACCCACAGAGGCGCCTTCGCGGCCATTCCCCCTGCCTATAGCGCAATCGCAAGACTCAATCCAGAGGAGGCGGTGTCACTCGTAAGAATGCAGGTGGAAGAGCTAGAAGCAAGGTCCAAGCACCGGTCAGTCACAAGGAGATCTGCGGGTCTGCCACTTCTGATCACATCGACACTGGCCATCACTTTTGACGAAGAGGTTGTCGAATCTTTGTTCCGCCTGGCGACTCTTCCATTTGTAGAGGGAGAGATGGAAGAACTCGCAATGCCTCAAGTTCACGGAATGAACTGCCTTAAAGCTATCATGACGAGTGCTGAGCTTGCGAAGCCTACTAAGCCTATCGTTGAACGGATGCTCAAGCTGGCGCTCGAGCGATTCAACTGCTCCGTGTGGTCCTTGCGCAACTGCGCCGCGATGATGTTCAGCACTCTGTTTAAACGTCTCTTTGGCGTGCAAGAACAACCGCTCCCTGCAGTGATTTTTTTTCAGAGATACAAGCAGCTGCAGTCGCTTCTGTACGATCAACTTGCGGCGGCGGGTAAGGCAAGTGATCTTCAGGCGGTCTACCCCTCCTTGGCAATTCTCGCAAAATTGCAACTGGTGAGTAGCAAAGACGACTCTTTGTCCGTGTATTGGGAGCCTGTGCTCGAGCTACTGGGTTCTCCAAGCTGGAAAATTCGAGAGCTTGCCGCGCGGACTGTGACTTCGTTAACACACGAAAGTCTGATTCCTGATGTCATAGCAGAACTCACGAAAGCTCTGGATTTGCGTGACAGCAACGAGTTGCACGGTTATGCGATGGCTTTGACGAATCTTGCTCGGTCGCGTGATAGCTCCGCTGACAATGACGGCTTAAAACTGGTACGTTCTAGGCTAGAGGCCATCATTGCGCGTTCAGAGTGTTTCGAGGTATCCACTGAACTCTTCAAATGCTGGAAGCTGCTAGGTGGCCGCGATCGGATTATAAGCTTCGACTCTCTTCCGCGCCCGCGCTTCCTCAATCCCTCGATAGGCACGTTCGAGGCAGAACAGGTGCAAATTTCTTCCTCAGAGGTGTTTCACTACTCCGAAGGCTGGTCACAGGTTCTCCGAAAGCTACCAAGTAACAAATGGACGCCAGAGCTCGCAATTAAAGTACTTGAAAGCCGTACACAAATGCCGGATTTGCAAGCTACATGCCTGCAAGCCATGCAAACCTCTACAAGTGCAGCTCAGATCTCGGACGTTGCTCTGCAACTGCTGGGTGAAAATTTTCCATATTGCGTCCAGCAAGAAGCTTTAGTGTGCGCTGCTCACTGCCAAGCCGTCAGAGAAGAACATCACGCCGCAAAGCAATGGACCGCATCGTTGGTAAAGTTTGGCCGCGACGATGCACCCATCGAGAGCCGACATAGTGCGGCCCGCGGCATTGCAGTATATCTCTCGGGCTCGAACGCCCTCACCTCAGCCGATCTCGACTCAGTTTTGTTCACACTCCTGAAGCTTTTGAGTGACGAGGAAGAGGTGGTGCGCGAAATATGCGCAGAAACTGCCTCCGATTTCTTGGGTTTCAGGGAAGTCAAAGTGGCTGAGGTGTGTGAAGCATTTCTTCTAGAGAGGATCAGCCCTGAGTTTGTCGCGGATACACTCGCTCTTGATTTAGAGGAGGCCTGCAGACGCGCTCGTCGGGCATTCGAGAATCCGAATACGGACCTGTTCCTTGTGGAAAGGGAGAATTCTTATAGAGACGAGATTCGCTACATCAGACTGCTTGCGTCACGTTGCAAATCCGCCAAGGTTCATCGAGATGTCGCCTCCAGAGCAGCCGAAATATTAAAGGGGCTCGACTTCGAGGTTGTTTTGGGACCAGGCGCATTCTTGGATCTTGTCGAAGCTCGTGAGCGCATAGATGCGCTCACCAAGGCTCCTCATCAAAAAAATTATCCCTTCTCGATCTCATAATCAGTAGAGGCTCAAAGTTCTGTACATATAAGGAGAGTGAAGACAAAGTTAAGATGAGAGCAATAAATAGAGCTCAAGCGAAGCATGTATAATACAAAGAGATTCAGAGTCCGGGTCTGATGCCTTGCGACAACAGTAATTGTTCGTAGCCAATACGGCGAAGAAGGCGGGGCCGCGGTGCGACGAGGGCCCGCTGAGAGGCAGCTGAGAGAGAGAGGCAGCTGACAGCCTGCCTCCCCCCTCTAGTCAATTCGGAGAATTCGGGCGCCAGTCCGGCAAGGATGCAGCATTAGTGGCGCTCTCGCAGTCTCCTTACTAAAGCCAGATCCTCGTTCATCACAGTGACGCGTTTTGCATGCTTCGCGCAAAGGTTGGCGTCCTGGAAGAGGCACACAAGGAACCACTCGGCAGCTTCCTGGAGTGCCAGCAGCGCGGTTGATTTCCAGAATAGCTCTTTTTCGCCGCCCCAGAGATCTAGGACTATCTGACGAATGACTCTCGCGAACGGGATCTTGCGAATGAGCAGGTCAGTTGTTCGTTGATAGAACTCTACCTCCTTCTGCGCTTGCGTTCCTCGCTGCCGCGTCTTTCTTATTTTGAGCGCGCTGTCGGCCTCGCCGGCGTCGCTTTTGCGCGGACGCCCGGGCTTCCTCTTGTGAACGCGCCCCTCCATAAGACGCGTCTTCGTCTTGTGGGGAGAGCTGTGGGGCGGGCTGTGGACAAGTAGTAGGGGGGCAGGGTACATGGCACGGGCGCCCTGCGTGCGATAGCAGTGAAATGGCCGAGTTGAGCCAGAGCGCCTCACGCTCGAACCTGGCGTAAATTCAGCAGACTTGTACGTTGGTTTGTGGACTGGTTGGGACCCCACCTGGTTCAACGAGCGGCCGCGCGCCCTCAGAAGGATGACAGTCTTCGTAGTGTTCGGGTCGAGGTTTGTGATCGTGCATGTGGGGGTGGTGTAAATACGTACAGAGCCATGTTATCTGGTAAATAGAATTAAGCTTCGGCTTTCTTTGCCTGTGCCTGCTGAAGCTGGTAGGCGCGCTGGTCCATGGCCTTCACCTTCTCGAGTATCTGGCTGTTCACCGAAGGCTTAGTGGACGAGACCCTGACGACGGATTTGGCTTCGTCGAACACGGCGTCAAGCTTGGCCTCCTGCTTGACTGCGATGTACTCTGAGATCCACTTGGTTGCCGCGGCGGAGTCCTGGAAGCCAAGCACGTTCGCGAGGTCGGAAATAGGGACGCACTCATGCACGCGCAAAACGGAGTTTGCGATCAGCACGCGCGCGTTTTCCACGAACTGGTCGACGGTGTTGTGCACGAAGAAGTCGTTGCGCAGGAACTCTGCGGCGGCGTGCAGCTTGGCTGCCACGCTGCCGAAGTCGAAATCGATGTATAGCGCCCGCACCAGGTCCAGCACAGGGTCGGTGTATTCATAAAGTTCCTGCTGAACCACGCGAATGACGTCCTTCACTCTCCTGTTGAAGCGGGCGCTGCGCGGATGGGTCGCGACAACGGCCACGACGACGTATCGAAGAACCCAGGGGCACGCCGCCTGGATGACGCTCATGTACTGCGACATGAAGAATGTGTCGACCAGCTTCGGGAGGCGGCCGTTGTAGTATGCGAACAGAGCCCAGTGGATGAGCCACGCCCGGCGGTTCAGCTGCGCGGTGCTGCTGCTAGAGCGGCGCTGGTCCAGGAGCTCCTGGACGCCCAGAAGCGCCTTGAGCACGCTGTCGGTCTCGTCCTCCGCATGGGCAGGGCTTCCGCGTGCGGCCTCCTCCTCCGGTGCGGCAGCGGGCTCCTCGTCCGCAGGCTCGGCTTTCGCGTCGGTGGCCTTGGCGGAGCGGGGCGGCTCCGGATGGGCGAGAAGCTCTGCGGCGAGGATCCCCCACGTTTGTGTCTCGTGCTCGTCCGACGCCGAGTCGAAGTTCAGCGAGGAAAGCATTTTGGAGGCCTCGGCGAAGAGGCCGGCGTCGTAGAGCTGCTGCGCCGCGTCGAGGCTCGGCGCCGCGGGCGCGGGCTTCGCGCTGGCCGGCGCCACGGGCTCTCCATTGAACTCCTGGATCCTGCGCAGAAGCTGCGGGTCCAGAAACGGGGCCACCTTGTCCGTCAAGTCGTATCGATGTCCCGCCATTGTAGTGTTGCAGGTGTGCTGGGCGGTTGTGCTTCAACACTTGAGGATCGATGAAAAATTCCTAGGGTCTGGAAGTTCCTACCGCGAAGAGATGGAAAGGCAGGAGGAGCGCATGGCCTGGGAGGCGGGCGGCCAGAGCTGGGGCGAGCAGCCGTACCACCTGAGGATCCGCCTGGTTCCGTGCCCTGGCATGGTTCTCCCACCGCGCGTGGGGAGTGGGAGGGGAGGAAGGGAGCTCAAATCGCGTTGTGTTTCTCGCGCGCTCGTCGCTACATAATAGTCCAGCAGCCGAAGCGAGGCGCCCGCAGGTCCTCAAATCTCCCCGACCTTGGTTGTCCGAGCAGGCTTTTTAGACTCGGAGCCAAGGCCACACCCCACCCCCCCCTTGGGCCCCTGGGAATGACAAGTGTGAATGTTCCCAACAAGCTGGGAACGGCGCGGCTCGCCGAGACTGTAGCGACAGTTGCCGACCGCCTCAGGCGAGGCGAGGTCGTCACTGTACAGAACTCGGCGGAGTTTGCCGTCGCCACGACTGAGGTTGTGGAGGGCGCGAAGCGGCAGCTCGCAGCCGAGAACTACAAGGTGTATCAGTGCAACAACCTGGACAGCAGGGAGGTCGTGCTCGCGCCGCCAGACTCGGCTCCTCTGGGGAAGCCCACGATCCATCACTCTCGCGTGCTCTTCACTGTGCGGCTGAGCACGGCGCCCCTGGACCCCGTCAACGACCTGTCAACGCTCCAGCTATTGGAGCCGCGCGCGTCGGCCGCGCGAAGCGCCTGCCCCAAGGCGCCGCCCAGCCCCGAGCTTGCGTAGCGTCTTTCCGACTATAGAGATTAATTGTATACACGGGCCGCAGCCCACACCGGCATCTCCAGAGACCGTGCTCTGAAGGCGCCGGGCTCGGCAACGGCGCGCCGCCAAGGCTAAGAAAGGCCGTTGCGATCAGCATCCCCTTGCCCGCGCGTCGACCGCCCAGACGCAGCCGGAGCCTCACCCGGTGGATTACCTACGCACCCGCACCAGTCCACCAACCCGCCCGGTACCACACTTGACCATTCCGAGGCATGGCGCGCATTTATGGCTTTCTGGCCGGGATCACGGTGGGGCTCACCGGCGTGTATGCGAGCGAGCGGCTCATTCGCGGGAACACCAAGGCGATCAGCGCTGAGCTGCGCCGCGCGGACGACGTCGCGCGCGATAGATCGAAGGTCGTGCGCCCGTACACCGAGCCCATAGACCTGACGACGCAGAGCTGGCGAGACGTTGTCGTGGACACATGGAACGGCGAGATCATCCGGGGCATGAACTACCTGTTTTCGCTCACTGAGAAATAGAGACAGGCTCGGCACGCGAGCCCTCACGCAAGTCCTCACGCCAGTCCTCACGCAAGCCCTCACGCAAGACCTCACGCATGCCCTCACGCAAGCCCACACGCAAGCCTGCGCCGAGGCGTGCTAAGCGTCTTTTTGCGCGAGACGCAACAGAGGTAGTGAAGGCGCAGCATGGAGCTGCAAACGCTTACGCGGCTGTCTATGGCCATAGAAAAAGAACAAAGGGGTATATATATATGTATGTATATATCTAATAGAACACATTATGAATAACTTAATCGTGGGCGGGCGCTGTCAGTGCTTCTTCTTCTTCGTTCCGCGGGCCCATGGCGTTCGCGAAGGACCGCCTGACGTCGAGGTCTATCGCGAAGCGGATGATCGGGCCGAAGAAGACGAGCAAGGAACCGACGACGGTCTGAAGGAAGCCGGACCCGGCGCGCGGCGTCGCGCCCATCATCATGCTACCAAGCACCCAGGAGATCGTGTCCGTGAAAATCGTCAGGCAGCCGCTCTCGAGGTCCTCGACGACCTGCTTGGCGACGGTCGTTGGCGCCAGTGGCGCGCTCGCCCGCTCGATCTGTTTCGTAATGGCAGGCTTCGTGCGCTCCTCGATCGCAAAGCCCTCCGTGTCCATCGACCCGGGCATGACGTGGTAGACCCGCACGTTGTGCTCAATGCACTCCTGGCGCACAATGTCGACGAGAGAGCGGATCGCGGCCTTCGCGGGGGCGTACGCGGAGTACCCGATGAAAGGAAAGATCGCGACCATGGACGAGCAGTAGACGAGCCGCCGGCTCACCGTGTGCTTGTCGTCTGCGGCGGCCATGACCTTCAGGGCTGCGTGCGAGAAGTAGAGCGCCGTGTCGTACACAGTTCTGAGGTTGCTCGCCAGGTCCTCGGTGGACATCTCGATGAAGAAGCCGGGCTGCGCTGCGCCGGCGCAGCATACGACGAGGTCTGGCACACCGACCTCCTCGAAGACGCGCGCGCACTCAGCTGGGGAGCTCACGTCGGCGACTATGTACGACGCATTCGTGCCGATCTGCGCAACCGCGCTCTGCAGCTTGGTCTCGGTACGCGCGACAATCACAACCGACCACCCCTTGGCCGCATACTGCTCGCTCATGGCCAGGCCAAGGCCCTGCGAGCCGCCACTGATGACCGCCAGCATGCTGGAGGATCACGTCTGCCCAAAGGTTCTCAATGCGGCCACGAACGCAGTCTCGTTGGCCTGAGGGTTCGTCGGAGGGCGTGTGTTAAATATGTGATTTTTCATGTTTTGGCCCGAACCCCACACCCCCCCTCCCCTACGCGAAGACCCAGGGCCGAAGATTCCGCTCCTCAACTGTACATAAGCGCGCGCGCGCGCCGCAGGCAGGCCGACCCTGTGGGTTGGAGGGTCTGTGTTGAGAGGGTCTGTGGATCGAGGGTCGAGCGACGCAGAGCTCATCCGCCCCTCCTCCCACCACAATTCGAGCCCCACCACCCACCACGGCCAGACACACACGTAGTGTGAGCACACCAGCCTGAACGCATAAGCACAAGCGTCTGCACAAGTGCGCCGCGCCAAAGCACGTACGCACCAATCGCTCGAATCACTTGTTCGTGCGCTCGCCCCACAGCGTCCAGCAGAAGGCTCCCTCCCGCGCATCGAGGCCCTTCGACTCTTTTTTATTTATTGCCTGCGAATCCGGGACCTGAAGCCCGCGAGCTCGCCGTAGCGCAGACACTCACACAGATACACACACACACGGACAGCCAATGCGTTTAGTCCTCGCACTGGTCCTGATCGCGCAGGCCCAGCTGGGCCTCGCCGTCAAAAGCTGGATGTTCAAGACTTGTGAGCAGAACCCGTTCTGCCAGCGCAATCGCGCGTTCGCAGAGGACCCAGATCCTTCTCTGTACGTCGTCAGCGCCGACTCGGTGGACGTGCGTAGCCCTCGCCGAGTGACCGGCAGCATAGTGAAGAGCTTAACACCCGAGCAAGCCGGCCTGGCTCTGTCGGAGGTCAGCGGTCAGCAGGCGGTGCTCCCTTTCGTCCTCGAGATCACTATGGATAACTTGGTTCACTTCGTCGTGGACGAGAGCTCGCGCAGGCTCGACCTCGACGACAAGGACCTTGAGCAGAGGCTGAACGCTGCGCGCTTCGACCCATCAGAATTCATCTTGGACGCAAGCACCGAGAGCCTTCGTGTGCCGCAACAACGCGTCAGTGCCGACAAGAACGCGACTCACCTCACAGTCGCATTCGGCGGTGAGAATAGCGTGGTGCTCGAGTTTGCGCCCCTCAAGCTTAGTGTGTTCCACCAAGGAGAAGAGCAGGTCGTGTTGAACAAGAGGCACTACTTCAACTTCGAGCACCTTCGCAAGAAGCAGGCTGACGAGCGGTCCCCCGAATGGGAAGACCGCTTCGACAAGTACACCGATCACCATGTTCGCGGGCCTGAGAGCATAGCCATTGACACGGAGTTCGCGGGTTACACCCACCTATACGGGATCCCAGAGCACACGGACTCCCTCGACCTCAAAGACACGACTGGCAAAGAGCCGTACAGGCTGTTCAACGTTGATATCTTTGAGTACGAGACCAACAGCACCATGCCTATGTACGGGTCCATCCCACTGATAACATCACAAAAGCCAGGCCACGCCGTAGGGGTCTTCTGGCTCAATAGTGCTGACACTTACGTGGACATTGCGAAGTCGCAGGAGGAGTCCAGCGCCCACTGGATGAGCGAGACGGGCAAATTGAACATCTACATACTTTTGGGGGAAAAGCCCAGCGAGGTCCTCGAGACATTTGGCATTCTGACAGGACGCGCGCAGCTGCCACAGTTGTTCACACTGGGCTACCATCAGTGCCGATGGAACTACCAATCGCAGGACGAGCTCTTGACTGTGAACTCGAAGATGGATGAGTATGAGTTTCCGTATGATGTCATTTGGCTGGACATAGACTGGACGGACGACCGCCGGTACTTCGCGTGGAACCTCGAGAAGTTCCCTGACTCCGAAGACATGATGCGCGTTCTCGACGAGACTAAGCGCAAACTGGTGGTGCTGAACGACCCCCATATCAAGGCAAAAGCGGACTATGAGATCTACACGGACCTACGAGACAATGAGCTACTCATCAAGGATCCCTCGGGAACGAGAGATTTCCATGCACACTGCTGGCCAGGTGAGTCGACGTGGGTAGACTCGCTGAATCCGAAAGCGTGGCCTTTCTGGCGGAAGTTCCATGCACTAGGTACAAAACTCGGGGGCTATGCAAAGAACCTGCATCTGTGGAGCGATATGAGCGAGCCCTCGGTTTTCTCGGGATCGGAGAGCACTGCTTACAAGGGCGTTCTGCATCATGGAGGGTGGCAACACCGCGATGTTCACAACGTATATGGTCACACGGTGTTCAACATGACCTATGACGCTTTGCTGAGCAGATATAATGGAGAGCAGCGTCCCTTCATTTTGACAAGATCCTTTTTCGCCGGCTCGCAGAAGCTAGGGCCCACCTGGACTGGCGACAATCAGGCCGAGTGGGAATACCTGAGGGCAGCTACACCGACGATCTTGACGCTGGGAGCCGCAGGATACCCCTTCGCGGGAGCTGATGTAGGTGGGTTCTTCAGGAATCCTAGCGACAAACTGTTGTTACGCTGGTACCAGTCTGGTCTGTTCTACCCGTTCTTCAGGGCCCACGCGCACATCGAGTCTCGGTACCGCGAGCCGTATCTGTCCAGCGAGCTGTGGCGAAACGGTATGCGTGAGGCCGTCGAGCTCCGCTATCAGCTCCTTCCCGAGTTCTACACGGCCTTTAGAAATGCCAGTGAGAAGCTGCAGCCTATCATGCGGCCACTGTTTTTCGAGTACCCCGACTTGGAGGAGGTCTACGGCATCGAGGACCAGTTCTTTGTTGGAGATGCGCTCATGACCAAGCCCATTACCTGGGAACATGCTGAGTCCGTCGATGTCGCAATTCCCGGCCACGACATCTTTTATGATTACTTCACTGGTAAAGAGGTGGCAGACGGGAGTGAGGTGAACTCAATAACCATTCCTCAAGTTGGCGCAAATACGATTCCGCTCTTTGTCCGAGGTGGGCACATTGTCTTCCGCAAGGACCGGAAGCGTCGCTCGTCAGAACTCATGAGGAACGACCCCTACACGCTTCTCATCGCTGTAAATCGTGATGGCACCGCTCGAGGGCAGATCTATGCGGATGACGGCGTCAGCTTCGACTACGAAACAAACGACGACTACCTGCTGTCGTCCGTCGAGTACCAGGCCAGCGGCATCAAGGGCACCGTAATCCACCCTGGAAAAGGTTCATTCGCAGACCGGACCATAGAGAGAATCATAGTCTACGGCGCCGATGCAGTGAGGGCTGAATTGAGTGGAGGGCCCGAGCTTGGTGTTGTGTCCACGAAGTTCGGCTTCGTCATTCGCAAACCGAACGTGAGAATAGGCGAGAACTGGGTCATTCAGTTCCGTTGATTAAAAGCTATTTATATTTGTTAACAAGACGAGAAAGACTCGAATGAGTATTGATTGTGGCTCTCAGTCTTACACCAATGGCAATAGTCTGCAGCTGTTTCACATCACATTATGTATAAAGCCGATACACTAACTGACTGTCTCTCTGCTTATCTTCTTCCTTTAGAAAGAGTATGTGCCAAACTCAAGGCTGGGAGCTCCCAGCAAAGAGGGCTGACAAATCAGTCATGATCTTGGCGCGTTCGCCCTCCACCCCCAACTCTCCACAGCGAGAGCTCCTCCTGCTAGATAGTGCCGCACGTGGAAGGGGGGACCAAGTGCCCGAGGTAAGGTTCGCCAGGGGACGTGAGAGATGAGGTGTTTACAAAGAGGGAAAGGACGCGAACCTCACGACAGCTAACTGAGAGATCTGCCCATCGCTCAGCTCGGCCATGACACTAGAAGACAAATACATAGGGCTCGCGCTCGCCATATCGAGCTCTCTGGCGATTGGGACGTCCTTTATCATTACAAAGAAAGGGTTGCAGGCTGCACAGAAGACGGGCGCGCAGCCAGATGGATTCGACTACTTGAAAAAGCCCCTGTGGTGGGCAGGCATGCTAACTATGGCCCTGGGCGAGACCGCCAACTTTGCCGCGTATACGTTCGCGCCCGCCATACTTGTTACGCCGCTCGGGGCCCTCTCAGTCATTATTGGAGCCATACTAGCGGCTATTTTTCTAAAGGAAGAGCTTGGCGTGCTGGGCAAATTGGGCTGCGCTATCTGCCTCATAGGATCAGTTCTCATTATTTTGCATGCGCCTGCCGACAAGGACGTGCAGACTGTGGACGAAATCCTTGTCTATGCGGAGAACGTGTGGTTCCTACTCTACGTCATTGGAGTTATTGCATTTGCGCTCTACATGATCTATTATGTCGCGCCCAAGCACGGTCGAAAGCACCCGATGATCTACGTCTCCATATGCTCTTCCGTGGGGTCTATCAGCGTCATGGCGATCAAGGCCTTTGGCATCGCCCTCAAACTCACCTTTGAGGGCAACAACCAGTTCACACACGCCAGCACCTATGTGTTCATCATCGTGGTCGTGGTCTGCATCTTGACGCAGATGAACTACTTCAACAAAGCCCTCGACACGTTTGACACCTCGATCGTGAATCCACTCTACTACGTGACGTTCACGTCCTGCACGTTGACTGCCTCGTTCCTGCTGTTCCGGGGTTTCAACACCTCCGACGTGGTCAACATCATCTCGCTCGTCCTGGGCTTCGGCACAACATTCATTGGTGTGTACTTATTAAATATGTCGAGATCTGAGGAGGTGAGAACCTTACTTCCGACGCATGCTGCAGAGGAGATACCCATGGACAACACCACCGCCGGGTTCCAGGCGCGTCGCAGCTTCACCCAACATCGGCGATCCATCTCCTCAAGATCGGACCAGTCGACCTTCGCTTTGGACGACATCAGGCGGCAGGATCGGATGCACGAAACCCTTTTGACCTCTACAGGGCCGAACAGCCCGACAATCTCTCACTACGACTGACGCGTGTAAAGCCCCAAAGGACAAGAATCCCCAAAGGACAAGAATAGCTTATGACCCAGGCGCCCGAGCTTCTACCGCCCGCGCTCCTCCATTAATTTATACACGAGCGCAAGCCCTCGAGAAAGCTGTAATGATCTCCATAGTCCGTAAACTGCTGCGGCACCCACGGCCGTAGAGCTGAACGCCGCAGGGTTTCGAGCGCAAATGAGCTCAGATATCATCGATGTTGAGCTCCTCGTCAGAGCCGCTATCTGAGTCGTTGTCGAACTCGAAGTTGCACTCGTCATCAGATTCGCCGAACTTGCTGGACTCCATGATGTTGGTGTTTTCTGGAAGCTCGCCCTGAGCTTTGAGCGCGCGGGCCTCATCAGGATGGTATTTCAGAATCACATCGCACTTGTCCGGCTGGAATTCTCGGATGCTCACGAGCACGATATCGCCCTGGTTGATCCAGACCTTCTTGCGCATCTTCCCTCGGATGTGGGCCAAGCGCTCTTCGCCGTCAAAACACATGCATTCGACCCGGCCCGACCCGAGCATCTTGTTCACCTGGGCATATTCTTGGCCCTCGTCCCGCAGAACGAGCTCGCGCTTGAATCCGCCGTCGTTCTTTCCGCGTCTACGGTTCTTGCCGCCTTTTCCTTTGGCTTTAGGCATTTTAGTGTGAAAAAAAGTGGCCTGATGAGTAAGTGCGGTGTTGATTTAGCAATACTGCCACCACCTTCTAACCCTCGACGCGTTGTGGCATCCAAAACGTTAAAGGTCCTATGCCACTAGGTAGAAGGCAATAACGAACAGAGCGGTCAAGTTCGCAGTTATTTTGCCCAGCAGCAGTTGCTAAGCCGTCGTTTTGCAGCTAAGCGAGCAGCTACCAGACCAGTGGGCGGGGGACGACAACCTAGAGCGTTCTCGAGCTGCGTGGGGGCCAGCACCTTTCAGCGAGCTACGAGTGAAAACAGAGCTGAGCTGCTTGCAGAGAGTTGAAAAGGTACTAAACTAGGCCGGACCAGTAAGTGCCCAAAGCTCGCAGAAACTCGCCAGCCATCGGTATCTCCCAATGGAGGACGCACAGGCTTTCAAAAAGCTGCTGACCAGGCTGAGTCCCACAACGTTGAACAATGAGCATGCAGTCAGGTTCATGAACGCGTATTCAGGTGACCCCACCGATCTTCTGAAGGTGCTGCTGGAGGAAATGGGTCGCTCGAGCCTGAACGGCCGCGTCAAGATCCTCAATTTGGTCGAGTACTGTGTGGGTATCGTTGGGAAATACGAGGCCTCAGAGCAATGGAAGGCCTTGCTTTGCGAAAACATACAGAGGTTCGTTGACAGCGCAGTGCCCATCCAGTACGCGCCTCCGTCACTCGTCAATCTCGAGCCAGCTCGCAGGTTCGTCCAGGGTTTCCGTATGGTGAACCTTATCGACGAGACCAAAGCCGAACGCATTATTGCACAAATCGACTCGAAAAGACACACCATAGAGGCCCTTGCCTGGTCCAAACAGGGCAGCACGTCTCACCAGGTCACTCGAGAGGAGATTCTGCGCAGGATGGAGGATGATAGAGAACGCTCAAAAAAGTACAAGGAGCGAGAGCTCTCCGTCAAAATTGGCTCGCTTGAGGAGTTCGAAAGATACATGGTCAACACAGACCCTCTCAGCGACGCCGATGCCCAGAGTCTAGACCTTTGCAACGCCCTGGCAGGACTTTGAGGCACCTGGAATGTAATTATGTTAAATAGTTAGCTCTTGTGGGTTACGGTTAAGCTAGTTGTTGAAGTCGCCCCGTATAATAGCTTCATGATCGTGTGTTGGAACCTTGTGCAAGCCTAGTCGCTCGGTTACGGAGCTCTTTCGCTGGTGCTGGGTCGAATGACCTTCGGGACTGACATCATCGGTGTCTATTGCGGACCCCAAGTTTATGGAGGTCATCCCTCTATCACCGCCTGCTCGCGGTGGCACTCCGTTGGCGCCGAACAGCCATTGAGTGATGGACCCACGCCTCGCCGAGGGCTTGTTCTCCTGATTCATTTCGTAGTGAGGCTCAGAGCTGAAAATGTATGCTCGCTCTTGATTGAGAGATGTTGCCAGCGCTGAGGATGGATGAAGAAGGGGGCGAGCTGGATGGTTTATAGGATGATTAGAAGTGCGTCCCAGGGCACGCATGCACCACGCCAAAACGCGGGCGAAATTGATATCTGCACACGTAGGCGAGTACTTGTGCGGAGAACTGGCCCTACCCTTGCTGAGTTCCCGATCTAACCCTCGAGCGATGATAGCTTCCAAGCAGGGGGGCGGCGGGGAAGCTTGCTTAGTGTGCAAAGATAAGCACATGGGTAAACAATACGAGCGGTTTATCCGGAGCGTATCTGGTCACTTGTGCGCAAGCCGCAGCAGCCCGTACCTCGCGGCCTGCCTAGTCGCCCTCCAACACTTGAGAGCTGAAGCTGGTGGACGTGCGGAATTATCGCCAAAGTCTAAAACAGCAGAGAGGCTGGATTTCCTCTAATCAATAATAATAAAATAGCTTTAACCGCTAAACGCCCGCATGAGATTGATACTTCACCTCATGATCCCTGGTTCAGCGATTGACGAAATGCACCGATGTCTGCAAGAATGCTGCTCTTTTTGCGAGAGGACTCTCTAGTACGCTGGTGTGGCTCTTTTGTCCTCATCACTTGTAGCAGATTGAGAAGGGCGTTTGTACCCTCCACCATGTAGTGCGCGTGACTGGGGTGTTTCCCCACAACGGTGGTGACCAACTCGCGAGCACGGCCAGTGGCCTTGATTTGTTCAGCCCAGTCGTAGATCACATCGTCGGCCTCGGTTGCAAAGGGCTGATTGGCGATCATAAGCATCCCTATTTGAGCCTCCTCGTGTCTTTTGAGGACCCCTCCAAAGGCGCGTTTTCGAGTCACACCCAAACTGCTTCGGTACAGAGTCAGAATGTTGCCTTCAAGCTTGGTTCGAACACCCAATTCCCGCGCATAGTGATCATTGATCAACGAGATGTACTCACCGACAGTCGAGAGGTCGCGCTCATCGCTGGTATCAACCGCGATAAAGAACTCAACAACGATCGAAGACTCATGCATTGTGATGTGGGATGCCAGGTTTCGTTCTCGTAGCAATTTCAGCCAGGGCTCCATGGAGACCTTCCAGTCTGTCTTGTCACCGTCAGGGATCTCTAGCCACTCCTCTGAGTCCTTGTATCTGACGAACTTCCCAAACTCCGCTATGAGACCCAGCCCAGGCAAGGAGCGATAGATTCGCTCCATATGGTCTGGCGACTCTGCGCTGGTGATATAGACTATGTTGCGCGGATCGTTACACAAGTCTCGCAGGACAACAGTGAGTCGGTCCGTGTAGTAAGAGCCTCTTGTTCTCATCTCTTCTGTTGGAGTATTTCGCTTGTAAGTGTACTTCGCCTTTTCGCCTTCCTCCTCCTCAAGCATTTGCTGTGCCCGTGAGGTCAGCGCAGGCTCGACCTCGAGTACAAATACGCGATGCTCTCCACCCTGCACTGAATGGTATATTCTTTCGAGCTCAGCAATATTGGGCTTTGCACTTGTGCGACTCATTTCATCCTGCCATGCTTGGTGTATCTCTTTTGTAAGCTTCGTAGCCCAGTGGGCTGCCGGGTGGCTTTCTACCTCGCGCCTGAGGGCCAACCATCGGCGCTCGCGCTCCGACATGGGCATGTCCAAACAAGTCTTGAAAGATTGCGCAAGCTGGTCTTGGTTCCAGGGGTTGATCAGCAGAGAGTATTGTCCAAGCACAGACGCACTACCCGTAAACTCAGATAGAATCAGGGGGCCCAGTCGACTTCGGTCATTGCAGTATATGTATTCGTGGCAAGTAAGATTCATTCCATCTCTCAGACAAGAGACGCAGAACCCATCGGCCTCACTTAGCAGAGCTAAGTACTGCTCGAATATAACGTCCTGCTTCAACAGGACTACTGGCTGAACACCACTTGCGATGTCCCCATACTTTGAATTGATCTGGTCGACAATCGACTCAATCCCACTGCTTTCAAACACATGCGCGCTCGAGTTGCAAATTTGAACCAAAACGACCTTGGATGCCAGGTGCGGGTTGTCCGATAAGAATTTATCGAAAGCTCGCAATTTTTGGGGAAGCCCTCTCACGGGATCTACTTTATCTCGCGAAGCTATAAGTCGTTGATGTGGCCAGCGTTGGCGGATTACTTTGCGGTGCTGTTGAACCGCACTGTTCGGGTTTGAGCGGTCGAGAATCCGGTCCAGATGGGCCACGTCAATGCCAATGGGATAGCTCGTGATAAAAGCATCATGATCTGCGGTCTCGATGACATTCGGACCTGTTATATCGACAGCGAGAATACGAGCGACGCTCATCTTGAAATGCTGAGCATACTCTGGGATGTGGAATGCAATCGAGTTGGACGCCAGTACCCCACTAAGTAATTCGCCTCTGTAGGCCAAGCACCGAAACACCTCGCTCGATGGGAATGCAATGTGAAGGAAAAACCCAATCGCGGCTTTCGGCAGCTTCTCCCGGACCATTTCGGGAACAAGCATCAAGTGATAGTCGTGAACCCAAACGATGTCCCCGGGTTGGTAGATCTCGACGACTTTATCCGCAATGGTCTGATTGACCGCCACGTAGTCCCCCCAGGAGTGCTCTTCGTAAGACTTTGAGCGAGGGATGTCGGGTATCTGGCAATGAAAAGTGGGCCACAAAAACTCCTTACAATACTGGTCGTAGTGCCCCTCTCGTTCGGAGTCTGATATGAACACGGGGTGGCACGATCGCAGCCGCAATGCCTCGCTTATTTCGTCCTTGGTTGTTCGAGGCAGGATATCGGTATTCATCCCTAGAGTACCGACAGACTTATATCCGTCTATGTCGCCGTTCTCCACTGCGTTAGAAAGAGCATTGAATAAGCCACGGTTTGCAGACCCGGCAACGTCGATATGAAATTTGAGATACAGAAACTCGTCGCCTTGTTCGTTCACGGAAATGTGCCCCGAGTTTTTGCGTCTGCGAAGAGGGGTGACTCCATTGACAATTGGACTGGGATCCTGGCTCAGGTCCTTCAAGTGAGAGTCTTTGGCAAAGCGTTCGTGCTCGAGTTTGACATCGTCATCCTCAGAGCCTATGCGATTGAGATTGCTTGCCATGGTGGTGTTCTGCAATTGGTGCTGGACTAGATGGACTGTTCTCGCCGCGTCCCATGACGAGTCTCGAGGAGATACGCCTCCACTCACGCGGCCGCTAGAAATTATGCTTGCGCCAGCACTCAAGGGCGCCGAGCCCGATTTGATCGGCTTAGATGCGCGCTCGTCCACGATGGATTTGGGTGGCTTGGGCGACTTCGACTTGATGGACGGTGTGTTTGAGATGGAGGACGCATTGATGTTCTCGCTCTGCGAGTCGCTGAAGTCAAATGGGAGGTGGCTCTTCGGCTCGGGCTCTTCCGGCTCATTGCGTACTAAAGACTGGAAAGACTGCGAGGCCGAGCGTTGAGCTTCCGAATTGGATGCGTCATTGGCATTGGTCTCGAACACGGCGGTCGAAGGCAAGTTCAAAGCCGCGATAATCAGCATTGATGTTCGTCTATCCGCCGACTCGGTGGTGCCAGGTGGGTTCTGCCTGCTGGGTAGGGATGCCTAAGCTCGCCTAGCTATACGCGTGCGGCGTGAACACCACCCGCCGTGTGTAGCTAACTGAGCGCTGAGCGGCTTCGCAAGCTCAGCGTCATAAGAGCCTGCAAATATAAAAAAGTCCTCTCAGTATCCAGCCTTATCCAGCCTTACATTAGACTAATCCAGCACACGAAATGCTCTACCGCTACATATTAATGGACGACTTCTTTAGTATATAGAGGGTATGCAGCGCGGCCCACGCTCGCTGCAGCGCTCGTCAGCAGCAGTGCGTGCCCGATCTTAAATATTGAAATATAAACAGTGAAATTAGACGCGGGATCGCGGCAATTTTGCCATTATATTGGCCGTCACCGTCGTTACGAACTCGATGATCGCTCAGCTGCACGTAAATTCGGCCTCCGAAGTCAGCATACCCTAGCGGTATAGGCGATAAGCGTACGCGTATAGGCTAGTATCTCTCTGCACATCAATAAAACCGGCCGAAGAGAGATCTCCCAGCCAACCCATCAGAGTGAGTCAAGACATTGAACTTCAGCCGATGAAGTTCAGCAGCACGTTGCAATTCAACGCCGTGCCTGAGTGGCGAGATCATTATCTTGACTACGACCAGCTCAAAAAAATCATCTTCCGGCTGGAACGCGCCAACGTCACGGCAGCCCCGGAAGATGACGATAGCTTCGCCGGGCTCGATCCTACGAAGGTCTTTACAGAGCAGCTGGATGCTGAGGTCAAGAAGATGGACACCTTCTTCAGGGAGCTAGAAGCGAAGATCGGCGGAGAATGTGGCATATTAGAGCAGAAGCTCCACTCATATTTTGGAGGCGCCGAATACAGAGACTCGACGGGCCCAGAGTCTCGCACAGCTGTCCATACAGATACTACAGCCCACTCGGCAGCTGTGAGCGATGAGCATGGCGCGGCGAGCGACAGCAGCGATGATGAAGCTACAGCTCCGGTGCGTAGGCGATCCACCGTTCACGACGAGGTGGTTCAGAAACGATCTATTCCATTTGCCAACGTCAATTTGCGTCGAGAAGTGACGCGTCTTTACGTGTTACTTAGCGAAATGCTGAGCTTCATAGACCTGAACAGGGAGGGCGTTCGAAAGGCGTTAAAGAAGTTCGACAAAGTCCATGGCACGCAAATTCTGCCACAGTATATGCTCAATCTTGGAAAGCAACGCGTCTTCTCGGATGAGGCAGCTCATGAAGTCGGTATCCAGATCGATAAACTGGTTGCCAGCTTCTCGAGACTCACTGGGGAATCCGAGCAGAGATCATCCGAGACGCTAGCAGGCCTCTTGAGGGAGCACGTCGTCTATGAAAGGAACACGGTTTGGCGCGAGCTGATCGGCATAGAGCGCCAGGCGCAAGGCGTGCAACCAGGCACATCGACTCAGCCTGTCCACTTGAGCAAACGGAAGAGGCGAGGTTTGTGGAGACTTTTGAGTCCGCAGCCGCTTAAAATAAACGCGTCGCTAGTATTGTTCCTACTCACGCTCGTCATCCAACCCCTTGAGTCCGTCGTCCAGTCCAGATGTTTGGCACTCGTCTTGCTTGCCTCTGTGCTTTGGGCCACGGAGGCTATACCCCTGTTCGTGACTAGTCTGATGGTGCCCATTCTGATTGTTCTAATGCGAATACCACTCAACGCTGATGGCCAACAAATGACAGGCCCTGAGGCCAGCGCCTTCATATTCGCAAAAATGTGGTCACCAGTTATAGCCATACTGCTCGGCGGCTTCACTCTGGCCGCGGCACTCTCTAAGTACAACATGGCAAAGGCCTTGGCCCAAGCTATCATGAGCAAATCGGGAACCGACAGTCCTAGGAAAATTACATTGGTGTTGATGTTTGTGGCCGCGTTTCTGTGCATGTGGATCTCCAACGTTGCTGCTCCTGTGTTACTCTTCAGCGTGACCCAGCCTCTCCTCAGAGTACTTCCTGCGGGCGACCCCTTTTGTAAGGCGCTCATCCTTGGAATCGCGCTAGCTTCTAATGTTGGGGGCATGGCGAGCCCCATTGCTTCGCCTCAAAATATACTAGCTTTGCAGAACATGGATCCGGCGCCAAGCTGGATTGAATGGTTCTGTGTGTCGATTCCGACCTGCCTAGTCAGTGTCTTGGTGATCTGGATGGGTCTGTGCCTCGTATACCCCGTGTCAGTGGAAGCACATCACGCCATGATGCACATCCACGGCCCCGGTCCTTCTCATAGCGCTCATTTTGGCCTTGTACATGCATACATTATGGGCGTGACAATTGTGACGATCATCTTATGGTGTGTTTCGCATCAGATCGAAGCTATATTCGGGGACATGGGAATTTTGGCGTTTGTACCTATGGTGCTTCTCTTCGGACCAGGAATTCTCAGCGCTGCTGACTTCAATAACTTTCTATGGACGATCGTTGCCTTGGCCATGGGTGGCATCGTACTCGGTCAGACGGTCGAATCTTGTGGTCTTCTCGCAACTATCGCTACCGCTATCAAGGACAGGGTGGAACATCTCCCTCTCTTCATGATCTGCGTCGTTTTTGGGTTGATGGTTGTCGTTGTGGCCTCTTTCATATCGCACACGGTAGCCGCGCTTATCATCCTTCCCCTCGTCAAGTCCGTCGGGGAACAGCTGGAAAACCCCCAACCAAGAATTCTGGTGATGATCTCAGCGCTTCTCTGCTCTGCCGCCATGGCCCTTCCGACCTCCGGATTCCCTAATGTAACAGCAGTGTGCATGGTCGATGAGTTCGGCTCTCCATATCTGACTGCCGGAGACTTCATATCCCGTGGGATCCCGGCAACGCTACTGGTATACCTGACGGTGGTTACGCTGGGGTATCTGATGTGTACTATGATCGGTCTATAGCTGGCCCGAGCCGTCATGTAATGAGCATCTGTCGCGAAAGTGCTCTCGAGGCAGCTCACACTCGCGGTGCAGATAGTTAAATCGCAAATTAGTATTATTGGGCTTTTGGCCTACACGATTGCCGCAGCTCCCGCTCGTCGGTAGACTCATCGCCTGAACGTGCTACGGAGCTTTATTGTCTCTTCGTGATCCTAGGCCACTATTTTATGCTGCACCTGGCTATCAGCTAAGCTTGTACGACGTTCAAGCCACGGTGCTTCTCCTTGCAAAGCAGGTTTGTTCGCCTTGAAACCTCGAGTCAGCATCGAAACTCCAGGAAATCTGCAGATTTGGGCATCATCATGAGACAAGCTGAGCAAAATCGAGCGTTTTGTTGCGTAAGTACACACTGAATACGCGAAAATAAATAGATGTAGTTTACTGGTCCGTGAGACTGTGGATACCATATTGAATGTATCCGTCCACCCCCGCACGCTCATTTGGTGAAATAAGGGCCTGAGCGGCGGCTCCAAGAGACGCCGTGAGAGGCGTGGGTGGTGGCAGCGACACTTGTGAGGCCCCTGGAGTTTGCGAACTAGCCGAGGCTAGTTGCGTATTAAGTGGTGGCAACTGGTGGTGATACGCGCTGAAGCTACCAATGCCGGACGCGGAGGACGAAGACGATGGCGCCAGCGTTGGGACCTCAAACTCCGACGCAATAGACCCGCTTGTGTCGAGAAGAACCCGATAGCTACTCTGCTCCAAAAGGGGTGGAATTTCCTTCGCTACTCGACTTAAGTTTGCGACCTCGGTTCCAACTCGAGCGTCCTTGAGGAGCGGCATCGCAGGGAGTGCCGCCTTGACGCTGGCGAGCGTAGCTATAACAGCTTTCAAGAACGTATTGACTTCCTCCCAAAAGCGACGCCGCTCCGACAATTGAAGTGTCCGAGCGTGAGCAGTTGCCTGCCTCTCCAAGAGGTTCCGCACATTGCGAGACGCTGTGCTGCAGCGTATGCAGACACCGCTCAGATCACGCACTCTGATGGCCATCTCAGACGCAGGTTCTGGGCCATCAGCTGCAGCCACGGCAGATTTTCCGATTACATTGTTCAGAAGCGACACGACGTTTTGGGTATTCCTTGTGGCATGGTCCAGCTGCGTATGAAGCTGTTCATCGTGTGCCACCGTGTGGTGATGAGAAGTTGCGTCTATAGGGATGGGAAGGAGTTTTGTTCTTTGCAATTGTCGCCATGCCGACTCTAACTCTGGGAACGCCAGCATTATGGTAGTGGCAAAGTGCCTCTGCTGTCTCCTTGTGAGCCGCGCCGCTACCTGCTGAAACGTGACAGGCACGGTCAACTTTTCCAGAAGTGTAGCGAAAGTCCCTAGAGCCCTTCCCCACTGTCGATAAGCCATCTGCTCCTGGGCCTCGCGAACTCCCGCAAGTATGACTGGAGGAATTGAGGTGGATATGGACTTCAGCATGTTCGCAAACTCCTCCAGCGAGAACGCTATGCTGTCAATTGCACCGGCCGTGGCGCTTGTCGGCGTGGGCAGCGACGGGGTGGATGAGTTTGCTCTGTGGTTACTGTTGCTTGTGCCCACAGGGGCGCTCGATGCTGAGGAGATCGAGGTGCTGGGTAGCCTTGTCGTTGTTTCATTAAAAGAGTCCTTGAACAGCCCGCCTATAGATGTCGATGTTGGTGTCGGAACGGCTCCAGTGAATTCCATCTCTTTCGGGCTTTCTTGGACTGTTTCGGGATAGGATGTTTTGGCATTGCTGGGCCTACGGAACGGCGGGAACAAGGTCTGAGTATCCACCGTGAATGAAGGCTCTCGAGAGGTGGCCACTGATGTGTCAACCTCCGTATCCGCTGCGTCCGAGTCAGCGTCATGTTCTTCTGCCAGTGTGCTGAGACGATTGCTCGTTGCACTTGGTGGCTCTATTTCGCTGACGCTTGGACGAGGCGAGCCCCAGGGGCTAGCGTATGGCGACCGAGAGAGTGGGCTCCGAGGGGGGGGAGGCTGTAGCTCCAGAAACTCGGGGGTGGCAGCGAATGTACTTAGACTTCTCATATGTTGGTGGGTCTCGCCGGGTGAGCTCATTTGATGCGGAATGATCGGTTTGTCGTGAGGGGCATGCTCCAGATTGGCTTGCGTCTGACCAGTGTTCACAGTTGGCGCAGCGTCTATCATATGAGCGTCGTGGCTCAGACCTCGAGCGTGAAGGCTTGCCATATAAGACTGGTCGCTAGCGTTTCGCGACATAACGAAGCCCATTCTCTTTGCGGCCCTCAGGCTGATGCCCGATTCCGACGAGCTTCGCAGTCTTTCGACAGAGCTCCGCGAATTTTCCGTGAGTATGTTGAAGGTTTTTGGGTTTGATGGTACCTGAAGGGCGTTTTCTAGCTCTTTTCTGTGCAGTCGAACAAGGTCGCGAATCATTCGAATCCAAGACTCTTCGTCCTCAGCATCGTCCGTCGACGGAAGCTTGCTGGGTAGCCTAATAGGATTATCGCCGATTTCCAAAATTACAAGGCTGGGGAGGTCAGCAATGACAGGGGGTAGGACCTCGAAGTTGTTGGAGACGAGGGAGAGTCCGACGAGCTGAGGAAGCTTGTTCAAGAAACTTGGTAAAGTTCTCAATGAATTACTACTCATGTCCAGAATTTCGAGTCTATGCAGCTCAGCCACGCACGGAGGGACCTCAGTAAATCGATTGTGACTGAGGTTGAGATAATACAATTGGTTCAGCGTGCTGAGCCGCTCCGGGAGAAAATGTAGCCTGTTGCCTTTCAGACTGAGTTTTTGTAGCCCCTTACAGCCCACAACTGACTCTGTAATATTCGGAGGTAGCTCTTCTAGGTTGTGGTTCTCGTATACCAAGATTGTCCCATCATCTCCCTGTGAAGTTTGATCGGAGTCAGCTTCCCCATCTGCCGCGAGGGTCTGAACATGCGGCAGTGGGTCGTGCGACGGACTCGCTAGGTATGAAGCTCGATCTTCTGGAGGATCGGCCATCGATTGAGATTGCTTCGGCTGCCCGAACGGGCCCTGTTTGAGCATGTAGCCGGCCGGTCGCGGACAGTGTGTTTTGTTGGTGTTCAGCGATCCGCAGGCGTTTGTAAGTCACGTGTGCCATCTGGTGGTAGAAGAGGGTGGTGCTGCTGCTGCTGATCCCGCGTGGAGTTGGGCCTACAGTTAGGCATCAAGGCTTGGCATCAAGGCCCGTGCACAACGGTCTTTCGAAAGGCGGAGCTAGACCCAAAAAACAGCTACGCAGGAAAAAAACAATATTCCCACCCACAATGTGAGAAAATTAGATAGCGCTCAGAGCTCCCCCAGGAGAGAAACTCCGCTCGAACAATGGGCCCTTTCCAAAGCAATTCCCACGTGCAGCGACTGCATTCGGGTGATCTCAGTAGCGCGTTTGGGGCAATCCTCCGACGAAATCTGTAGGCGATATGTAACTCCTATGCCAATTCTGGTCAAGGGTATGCAGTAACCGAACGATGGTGGCGTCACTCCTGTCAAAGACTCTAGGAGAAATTGGACAACATGGAGATCTGAAAGGTGCTAGTGAAGCTAGTCACTAGCAGCTGCCTACCTTGAACCTTCGATATAAGCTGAGTTGTGAAGACTGCAGTGACATTCAGAGGTATTGTCCAGGAATTTCCTATTGAAGCCGGTCCCGGCCAGTGACGAGTTCGACTGCATAACCCTAGCCCGATGCATCACCATGACGGTGAAATTCGGTGGCTTAGGTGCGCCCACAGTGCTGCTCGCTGATTTGTCTGTGGCATAAAATAAAACTACTATATAAGTCGAAGCTCACAAGCAGTATAGATGGCACAATGAGCACTGCAAACACCGACAGGTCTTCATTGAAATCTTCAAAGCCCGCTACCCAGTTCGATGCACAAAGTGTCGACACAAACTTCTCCTCACAAGTCGCTGGGAAGCAACCACACCTGCTGAAAGCGAAAGGCAAGCAGCTCATGAGTACTCTTTCTCGAGCTATAGAAGGACTCGCGCCTAAAGATGCAGAAGGCAATCACTTCGAATACCAACGTCGCGGTAACATATACCCCAATCTTAGCTCTGGCAGCAGCAACAGTCGAGTGATGTGACGGCCTTGACAATAACGTCTCTATGCAGCGGGCGAAGAGAACGCGTCTGGGTGTGTTCTAGAAATCTCAAAGAAGCCCGCTCAGCAACTAAATCCATGCATATTTATTAAAAAGAACTCTTACCATTGCAGTCTTACTCCGTCCCGAAATATCTAGATTCAATGTTAAGAACTTGAGATGGCAGCAGTACTTGTCCCACTACTAGATGCACGTGCGGGAATGCAGCATGAATTCGCCTGATACCAATCTCGGAAGCAGCGAGGACGCAGAAGACAATGTCATGCTGCGAAACCCCATGATCCAGAAGCACGGATATGGCCATCACTGTCGCCGCGCCAGACAGGATCTGGGCCTCGGTTAGTATGACCTTTGCCGTCTTTTGTTGCGAGAGCCATGCAGGTAGCCTGGATAAATGGAGCTTTGGCTCACCTGTGAGTGAGTCGCTTAAAATCAGAAGCCGGCCAATATATACATCTGGGAGCAGCTGCCTGAGTGCAACCTCAAAGCATTCACCACCACGGACCATGGTCGCAGCACAGATCCAGTCATTGTCGCTGCTCCAGATACGATCCATACCTGCAGTAAGGACTTGTCGAGCTAAGCGGTCGATTGAGTGGACGAACGATTCGCGGTCGGAATTAGCGTTGGCCACAACGGTTTGCAAAGCACGAACTTGGTTGGTTTGCTCAAGCCTGAGAACCCAGGAGCCGTACGTGTGACCGTCCGTCATGTCCGAGGTTGTTTCTGTGCCCAATTTGCGCAGTTCTTCCAAGTGAAGCTGCGACTTCTGTCGTAGCTGGCGTTTCACAAAGTTGTACAACATACCAATAGCCACATTGTTTTCAATGCCTCGTGGCACCAGCAGATTCGCGGTCTTCGCAGTTGGCAGAATATGCGATAGGTAGTTTGGCTTCACGAAGCGATGCCATTGTTTGATGGAAAGCTCAAGGTCGCGGCCTCGGTACAGGATGTCGCGATGCAGTCGTCTGGCCATGCAAACGTCATAGTGTTCGTGCACAAACACTTTCAAATCAAGGATGTCTAGGATACGGTGATCGTACAAAGTGTATATCCCCTCGATGATGACTATATTGGCGCCATATATCGTCAGCTTCTGCGAGGTCCGGTTGTGCTCCTTGAAGGAGTAGACAGGAATCTCAGCTTTCTCGCCCCGCTTCAGCTTTTGAAGCACTTCGAGCAGCAGCTCAAAGTCTAGCACATCAGGGCTATCGAAATCAAATTCAGATTTGAACGCCAGCTGTCTCTGATCGAGGTCCAAAGGTTTGTAGAAGTTATCCATTGATAGCAGGACTGTCCATGGCATGTTGAGTCTTTGGATCAATTCTCGGGTGATTGAGGTCTTGCCGCTTCCGCTGCATCCAGCCACTCCGATAAAGTACGGCTCCCGCCATGGAGGCACATACTGAGCTTGGTTCATCCCGAGGCTCGAGCCGCTGCTGAAGATGCTGCTACCCCCTTCCCTTGGGTATATGCTCGGTGTTGCAAGAGTGCGTCCTGCGATAGCTTACAAAGCGCCCGCGTCTAGTGTTGCCATACTGTCTGTAAATTTAAGAGCGCTTCAATTGCGTGTCTCGCGAAGATGCTCAACGTATCCAGCCTCGTTGGAAGTTAAAGGCTTTGAACTTCCACGAGTTTCCGCGCTCGTTTTGCCACCGCCCATTTTGTAATCTCGTACCTTTGTACCGTATTTTAATACAAGCCACTCTGTACACCTCTAGAGACCAACCTTGCTTGCTGATGAAGTTTGTACACCTAAAGCCCATGGGAACTTACAAGGCTTTCGACCTTTAGACAGATTTGTTAGGTATATGCAGATGATAACGATCTAAAAGTGCTCTACAATGCTAATGCGCTTACATACCTACCAGCTCTTTAGTTTCATAGTGCCATTCTCCATCAGGTTCTGGTGCATCTTGAAAGCACTGGAGAGAACGTGGGGCTCGTGCAGCGCGCCGATCTTGGTGCAGTAGTTCTCAGCGAACTGCACATAGTCGTGAAGCTGGTCGCGGAAGTCGGGGTGAGCACACTTGTTGATCAGCTCGCGACTGCGGTCGCGTGGCGCCAGTCCACGCAAGTCGGCGAGACCTTGTTCGGTGACAACGATATCTAGGTCATGCTCGGTATGGTCGATGTGCGTGGCGAACGGAACGATGCAAGAAATGCCGGTGGGGTCTGTCTTGGTCTTGCGAGCGGAAGGCGTGTGCATGACAGAAAGCTTGGCGTTGCGCAAAAAGTCGCCAGACCCGCCGAGTCCGTTCAGCATGCGGCTTCCATTGACACAGGTCGAGTTCGCGTGTCCGTAAATGTCGACCTCGACCGGAGTGTTCATCGCAATGACACCGAGACGGCGGATGAGCTCAGGGTGGTTAGAAATGCGCTGGCTGCGAAGAAGAATCTTCTGTTTGAAGGTCTCGAAGCTCTTGAAGAAGCGCTCGAACCCACCGTCGGTCAAGCGGATCGAGGTCGCTGTGGCAAAGCGCAGCTTTCCATTCTCCAGGAAATCCAGGAAAGAGTCCTGGAACACCTCACTCCATACATTCAGGTTGGTGAACTTGGATTTGGCCAGCCCCTCGATGATGGCATTGGCGACGTTTCCAATACCAGACTGAATGGGGTGCAGGTCCTCCGGCATGCGGCCAGCACTGACCTCGTGACTGAAGAAATCAATGAGGTGTCCAGCGATCTGGACGGAGACCGCATCGGCAGCAGCATTGTTGCCGACGGTGTCGCGCTCCTTCGACTCCACAATGGCAAGAATCTTGGAGGGATCTATGGGTACACCAACGGTACCAAATCGGTCCTCAACGCTCTCCACAGGCAGGGGCACGCGGTGGGGGGGCAGCGCAATCTGGTTGATGTCATGAAGTCCCTCGAAGCTGGGGAGCGCGGTGTTGAGCTCGACAACAACCTTGTCAGCGTATTGGACAAGCTCGGGCGTAGCGCCCACGGAAGCGCCCAGAATGAGGCTGCCATTCTCGTCGATGGCGGTGGCCTCAACGAGCGCAACATCTATGCCGTTCTTGTTTCCGCTCGTGCGATCCTTCGTGTAGTAGCCGTAAAGCAAGTCCTGAGGGACCATGGAAAGGTGCTTGTCGAAAAATCGAATCTCGCCTTTGTTGATGGCGCCAGCGATCTTCTTGCCAACTTGGTGCGGGGCGCGACGGTCGATCATCCCCAGCTCGGCCCATCTCGACTCAATGGGCAGGTCAGTGGAGGCGCCTGTAAAGAGGTTGAAGCGGAGCTGCGGATTGCCCGGAGTGTTGAGCTTCAGCTTGTCAACGTGGTCCGACAGGGCAGAAGGGACAAGTTTGGGGCCACCGACGCCAGTAAAACCCGACCAGCCCAGGTACATGTCATTCTTGAAGTGCGGAATTACCTCCTCGACGGTACGGACCTTGCTCAGTAGAGCCTTGTTCCGAATGCGCGAAGCCAACACAGAGCTCATAGAGAAGTAATAATCAAATTAGTTGCCAGTGTCAAGAAAGGATCTTTACAGAGCTGGAACTGACTAAAATATACGGTGGAGAGAAATAAACCCTAGAGGCGCTTTGGGGAGTCTGCAGCCGATGGGCCAGGGTGTGTAAAACGCGTGATGTGTTTGGTGGAAAGGTTTCCACAGCAATCGGTGTCACGACAGCCAAATATTTGGGATTAAAAAGGGGCTGTGCGGAGGCTACGCGCTGCTTGCTTGCATATTGACTCAGTTAAGCCGGGCGAGTAGATTTACGAAGTTTCAGCGGCCTTATCTAAGATAGCACTACTTTCCACATCGTGGCTCGGTCCACGCCGGCCCATGCCTTGGAATGACCGAAACTCAAGCTGCGCCGATAGGCTGTCTTACCCACCCTAGCCCAGTCTGCATTATGAAAAAGAAGCATGACTCCACCTGCATGATAGCCGCCCTAGAGCCAACGATCTTAGAGGAACCGGGCCATCTCATTGGCTTGAGTGCTCGTCGCGGTGGGATAGTGCAGCAGATCCCACTTTTTTCAGCCGGCATACGCCAAGCCTCGACCCCTCAAAATCGCCTTCGCAGGTGCGGGGATCTGCGGACTAAAAGTACACGAAGTACCCGGAAGCGCAGCCGTTTGTGGCGCTCTCCCAGCTTCACACTATTCGGCCTGTCAAGCGCTCCTTTTCCTTTAACAATGCGCCGAGTTACGCGTTTCAACTTTAACCGGTTGCTCGGCAATTCCATAAGTAGTTTCAGTCGACGCCAGAAGCGTTTCATGCGCCGCCAGGGGGTCATTCGGATGACCGGCGGAGGAGCAGGTAACGAAAAGCGGAAAAGCATATCCTTGGAAGCAAATTGGTAAAGTAGATGTTGGAGCGTTCTAGCTACATATGACATTTGTATTTGGTTAACAAAGGGTCGTTCAGGACTAGGAAGGCCACGTCGACCTCTTTTTTGAGCCGGTCTTTTCCAAGTATGCAAAGAGACACTGTGTCTCTATTTGGGAACACCTCGGCCCACTCGAGCTACCTCGGGCTACTCAGCAGCTAACCCTTCGGTCTAATTACGTAGCGGTGTTGTGCAGAAGTGGTTGACGCGCTCCGCAAAAGACACGCAACAAGCGTGCCAGGATAGAGGGTTTCATTGGACGTGGGAGGGCAACGGCGGCGGTTAGAAGTAGCTCTGCATATACACAAAGTCACATCAAATTTGTGAATGAGGCTGCATGGGCTCGCGCTATCAGCACTTTTCTGCAAACTTGGCTGATATGATCGATGGAGCGTCGCCGAGTCCCTCGGCCCTTCTGCGCTAAGAGAATATTCCAAAATCGCTTTGTCACGCCGGACTTCTCGCTCTATTGGGTTTCAAGTGAAATCTGCAGACGCTTACCTGGTCGAGCCATATAAAGGATGTGGGCGGTCATTAGCAGTCCTATGGAGGGCGATGGCTGGACGCTTGGCCGAGAGTCACAAGTCGGCACAAATCAAGAGTGTCAGCAATGAGCTTCGGCTTGTCCGCGTCTTCAAGCGTAGTCCCACGGAAAAGACAAACTCATACTAGTCCACCTACGTTGGCGCCCCGTGACGCTTCGGCTTCCATGATGTCCAACTCTGTTTCGTGATACCGTTGAGATTTCGTTACTAATCGCACAACCCCCTCCACACATTCTCGTGAGCACCTCCTAAGAAATGGCCGATTGAGTACCCTCAAGGCTCCTCTCGAGGACGATTGGCGCCTTTTTTCCAGTCGCCGGTGGTCAAGATTCAGCAATGGCCAGTAGGGTCTCGAGACAAAAATCGAACCAGATTCTTCTGATATCGCTGCTAGCGTATGCAGTGATTACGCTGCCATTTATCCAGACCGCATTTGTAATTGTATTTGGATTGATAGCAGCGTCAGTGATAAGAGAGCAGCAAGAGTTTGCTCTTGGTATGTTCGGAGCCTTTGCTAGGTTAATAACTGGTGTAAGGAACAAAGCTGTGGGCATGCAAAGCTCTTCCTTGAGAGACCAGGCTCTTGCGGCATGCCGAACGATCGACCAGTATCCGAAATACATGACCTCCGTGCTTTATCGCAAGCGTCAATTGTTCTTTATGCTAGCCAAGGAGCATCGGGAGGCTGCTGCGACGACATATGAACGGCTTCTAAAGGTCCAACAGCTTCAGGAAGAGAACTTCCAGTTTCTACTCAAGTTGCGAGAATTTGCTGCTAACAAGTTCTCTCTTTCTGAACACGAGATCAAGGAATTTGGCCAAACGACGCAGTCCAAAGGTTACGAGGATGTGGAGCTCCTGGAGCATTTCGCAAGGGATTGGGCCACAAATGAGACATACGAAAGAAGTAGGGAAGAGCTGTTTGGGCCCATCCTGCCCTGGATAAAAGACAAAGCCAGAGTGCTAGTGCCTGGAAGTGGCCTTGGGCGCCTAGCCGCTGAAATTGCTTCCAATGGCGTCGAGGTCGTGGATGCACCCGAGCTTAATGGCTTGATGTGGCTGGGGTCCCTCTACGCGACCTCACAACCCCAGGATTCCCGGACAGGGAACGCCATCTATCCTTACCTTCTTCATTTTTCGCATTTACGAAACGGGATTGACCAGCTCGAGAGGGTGCCGCTCGGCTTCTACGGGGAAAGCCCGACCACTGTCAATTTTGAATACGCCGACTTTTTGAAATACAAGAAAGACTACAGGTACGACGCGATAGTTACGTGCTTCTTCATTGACACTGCTCAAAACGTGTTCAGCTACATCGAGAAGATCGCGGCTCTTCTAGCCGAGGGGGGCGTTTGGATCAATCGGGGGCCTCTCAAGTGGGGCAGTGCACCATACGTGGAGTTCAGCGTTGATGAGCTGATTGCGTACCTGGAATCAAGCGGCTGGGAGTTTCTCGAGATATGGGACACGGGATCCAATAAGTACAACGGGTCCGAGAAATCAATGCTCAACACGAGATACAATCTAGTGGGCTGGGTTGCGCGACGCAAATAGTCAGCGTAAGATGGTCGTTAGGAAGTTTACGTGCCATGTCGAATTAGAATAAATTAGGTTAATAGAGGGACCGTGAAGGTGCCCACAACAGCTTTGTGGTCAGAACAAGAGGTGCTGGATACCGCGGAGTATTCCTTGACAGTGACCGAGTTGCCTCGAAACAAGATGCGATCACACCAGGACGGTATTCGCTTTTTGTCGCTTGTGTCGTAAGAGCTCGACCCGCGGTCGTACTTGTAGGTCGGGGGGAAATTCAGCGGCCCTTCTTGGAACCTCCCGAGGCAGAAACTAGGGATTTTGGAGATTTGCGACGTCAGCTGGTCGTGCTTCTGCAGGCTGGGCCAGCTCCTGTGCTTGATGAGCTGCTCCGCCTGCTCTCTCGCAGCATTGATCCTGTAGTTCGTATCACCGAAGAAAAAGCAAACGTCAGACTGAAGGCGCTCGTAGCTCATAATTTGCGAAGCGTCGCGATTTCGCTGTATGATGGCAGTGTGACCAGCGGCCAGATGGCAATTTGCAAAGCACCAGCTCATATTGGCGAGGTTGCAAGAGATTACGACGCCACCCTTGTTGCCGTAGGCCCCGCCAATTCCTGTTTTGACTACGTCGGCACGGACGTTGCTCATGAAACTGGCCTTCTTGTGCTTAACAAACAGACAAGTCATTATACCGACCATCGACTTGGAGATCACCAGCGTGAAGCCACAAGGTGTCATCAGGCTCTCCAGAAATTGTTGCCATTTCAAGTGAGCCTTATCCTGGTCTTGGTCCGCTGGTCTGACGATGTTCAAAGCATGCTGGGATGTGTTCTCAAGCTCAACTACCTCCTGGAGACCTATGAGCAAGATATCTGCGTTCCGGGTGTGCTCAGTGAACAACCAATCTGGCTTCACGGCCTTGGGCGAGCTGGCGCCTATGTTCCAGGTCAAAACTTGAACGTTGAGACACTGTCTCGAGCTTGGCAAAGGGGGAAGGATGTCGGTAGGGGTGGAGTTCCAGACGTGTATAATGCTAGTTCTGTCGACGGTGAGCATCGCCGACTTGTTTTCGGCCAAGACAATCTGCGTAATGGCGGCTGTGTGAGCTCTCCACTGCCTGCGCAATGACGCGCAAAGTGGCGCACCTTCCTGTGCATCCTCGAGTGAGCTCGTCTGCAGAGTGTAGACCAAGATTTCGCCAGAACGGGTACCAGCCCACAGTTCTGTGCTGGAGAGAGCCGCCAGCGCCGTGATGGAGTGAATCCCGCCGTTTATCACGCCTAGCTGCTCCGCCTCCCTGAACACCGCTATGAAGCCATCATTGAGACCAAAGAAGGCAAACTCACCACTCGCAGCGGCAGACGTGATCGTCCCCAGATTCGTACCTCGGGTGGGAAGGGTAGTTGATGCTATGGGTATCGCTTGCTCGCCAGGGCGGTATACCTCAATGTCGCGGTTCTTCCCGAGCCACATATAGTAAGACCCCGCGCCGCTGGCCACGGCGACGCTGCCTTTGCCACTGACTCCCGCACGAGCTCTGGTGACTTTCGCAGGCGTGCCTGTGTTGTGAGGCGACCAAATGCTGAGTTTACCGTCATCTGCGCTGTAGGAAAGAATGCCGATCTTTGACAAGGCGATTGTGGTGACGGCCTTCGAATGTCCTCGATCTAGCGTTTGCAGAATCTCGCCACTTTCTACGCACGTAATTAAGATCTTTCCAGACGCAGTTCCGAGCCACAGGGTCTCCGTCTCCGCGACATACGCGGCGCTCCAGACGATCGTCTTGATCTGCCACGCCAGCGAGCTGGTCCGCCAAAAGTAGAGCTGGCACTTGCTGGCGGTAGAGGCCAAGATGAAGTGATCGTTTGCAGCGAGGATCTTGCGGCTTCGTGGGTTCAGGAAGCTCGTTGGTATCTCGGCAGGGGGCCTGTTATCGGCCTGATGCGTTTCCAGAGGCACGCTCGTATGCATAGGCTTCGGCGCGTAGTTCTTTTTGTAAGGTGTAGAGGGTGTCAATGGCAGGCTCGCGGTTGAGCAAGTGGACCCTGTGGGGGTATGATGGCGCGCGGTTCTCTGAGGGGACAGCTTTTGAGGAGAGGACTTCTGCGAATATGAGCGGTGAGGAGGGATTTTCTCCGGAGAGGCCGCCGGTGGCACCATCCAGGAGTCCGTGGAGGCCGCGGAATTCGTGCGCGAACGGCTGCATTGCGACGAGGAAGGTCTTTGGGGGAGTGGCGGCCTCGCCTCCACCACTTCTGGCCGCCGCGGAAGGGGCGGCCTGCTAGGCAGAGGCGGCGGGCTGGGCCTCAATGCGGGCTTGGTCGCCAATTTAGGCTTCGGCGGGGCGTCTAGAGCGCGTTTACCCAAGTACTCTTGGATATCGATCTTTGGTTTCGGAGGCAGTTGCGCAGTCATAGTTCCATGTGATTGTCAGTGTGACAGGATTTTTTGGGGAAAAAAAGGGATCCTTGCTGTACTTTCTGATTCTTCTGTTCGTATGTTCACCGATTGGACCGACCCGACTCCAGCAGGGATTAGCGCCCACGCGGAGGGAGCAGATAGCTGCGTTGATTGGCAATGAGTTGCAAGTCTTCCGCCAGCACTGCCAGCTGCAAATTCGAGAAAAACGCCTAGAAAATGTAAATATTAGACCCGCCAATCTAGCGTGCGAGCGTCTGTGGTCTTGAATACGTCAAATTTGACACCGAGTTTCTACTGCCTCACCCTTGAACGGCGCTGCGGACACGGATCGACTGGGGCATCGTGTGAGATGGCTGCAGCGACCCTTGCCCGCCAAATTACCTGTGTGACGCGTTGGGTGCGCCCAATAATAGATGCAGCTGTATAAATGGCCAGATCTAGTCTGACAAAATACAAAAAACATCTACCCATCACATGCGTGAGATGAGCCATCATGTCGAGCTCATTACAACAGGGGGGGGGAAGGAGGGGGTGGCAACTTCGCTAAAATATCTTTCAGTCGCGGTATAAATTATAAAAGTACAGAAACAAGGCGCGGCTCCTCATGAATATTTAGGTCAACTCTATGTAAATGCAGACAGGAGTGCGTTCAGGCTATGCGCGCCGCTTTGAACCGGCTGATTTTTTTTGGCGCTCCATCCGCTTCCAGCGCCTCGACGGCCCTCTCGTGGTCCTTTTTGACGAAGCCACCCGCTGAATAAATAAGTTTTTGCCGCAGTCTCTGGTACTCCTGCTTGATCTCGCTCATGTTGACGTCGTTGGAGTGGTCGTCGCTGTCAATGTCGCTCTCCTCGCCGTCAGAGAGAGGGTGGCGCTCCTCAACGGCCGTCATGAGCGGCCGGTCATTCTCGGCGTCGCGCCCGGAAGCGCTTTGTGCGGTCGAGCCCTGAGGCTTTGCCGCTTCTTTGATGCGGAGCGTGTCAATGTCCGGGCTGCTGGTGTCGTGTAACCTCAGGAAGTCTTCGTCGGACACGAAGGAGTCATTAAATATGCGTTTTGCCGCAAGGTCTACCTTGCTTGCAGCGGTGGCCGGGGCGGTGGCCGGGGCGGCGTCTTTCAGGCTCCCATCGATTTTCGACTCGAGGGGTCCGCATGTGGCCGATGGCGTACCTTCAGCCCCTTCGGCCACATCCGCATCGCTGTTGCTTGCCTTTTTGGAGGAGTGGGTCGGCTCCGGAGACGGCGTGGTACTTGTCGCATGATTCTGTTTCCGTCCTTGCGGCTCGGCCGGGGGCCCGGTCGCGGGCGGCTGAGGGCTGGCATTCTGCCCTCGTAGCGGCTCGCCTGAGGAAGCCGGCTGCGTTTCGGGCGCGCACACTGACGCTTTCGGTTGCTCCTTAATTGCAGCGGCCGGGTGCGCCCGCGGCTTTGCTTCGGCAGGCTGGTCGTTTGGCCGCGCCCGCATCGGACTGGCGCTGCCTGTATTCCTCGTGGACGGCGAGCCTGCCGCTCCTTTGGCGACAGGGGATGACCTCGGCGGTGTGCGCAAGGGCGACGCCCGCTTCGCCGGCGAGGTGTTGGGAGATCCTCTCTCACGCTCGACAACTGCACCGTGGACGTGTGCGGCCGGCGCAGGCTTCTTCACAGCGGCAGCCGCGGCCGCGGCCGCGCTCGTCATTGGCTTCCGCACACTGCTCGGCGGTTTGCTGGCTAAGGGCGCCCTTGGCGCCGCGTCTGTGGGCTTCGGTCGCGCCACTTGCCGCGAGATCTTGAACCTGGACATTGGCCGCAGCGGCGATGTGGCCAGCGGGGAGACGTATTTCCGCTCTGCGGGCGTCGTCTCGAACTCGCGCACGTCCACGCTCTCCGCGAAGTGAACGTGGTTCTTCGGTTTCGGAGGAGAGGCTTGCCGAGCGCGCGCATCGCCCTCGACGCCATCGGCTCCGCCGCTGCTCAGCTCCGACACTTTTGGGGGCGAGTGCTGCCCGGAGCACGGCGAGTCTTGGTGGGCATGCGAGTGCGTGTGCTCGCACTGAATAGGTTCGGAGTGCTTCGACAGGTGGGCCTCGATGAGCCGTTTCGTTGCCTCGTCCTGCGGGAAAAGGGAGCCTCCTTTCCAGCCGAAGCCGTAGTGGCCGCCGTCTTGATCGTCGTCGCTGTTCTCCAGCTCGTCGCTGCCCTCGAGATCATCGTCATCATCATCATCATCGTCAACGTCACCTCCGCCCGCCAGTTCGAAAGCGTCTTCATCGAGAAACGTGTGGCCGTCTTCCTCTTCCATGTCGTTAAAGTCGAAGTCCGTGACATCCTCAAAGTCGTCGGCCTCGACGTCGGGCATCAACTCAAGCTCCAGTATGTCTGCCGGGTCGATATCCCTAAACTCGCCGTTCGAGTCGTCTTCCTTCCGGCGATCGCACGCCGAGATGTCTTCGATGTACTGCACATCGTCGTTTTCGTCGCTACCGCTCGAGCTTTCGGCCGCCTCAGGCGGAGAGGTCTCGCGAGGAATCGCCTCTGCGATCATTGCGGTCGTGGCGTCGGCCACGGCGGGCGGCTTGTTTTTCGCATCTTGGGGAAGACTGGCCAGGCCGCCTCGGGATGGGGTGGCGCCCGCTTCCGCGCCGAGTCCTGTCCTCGTGAGTTTGGTGTTGATGACGTTCTCCTCCTCGTCGAGTTCCTCGACGATGTCGAACACAGGCAGGCCCTCTTCGTTCACACCGCCGAGCTGGTTCACGGTGAGGAGCTCGTCCTCAATTGCCGAGATTTTTTTTTGCAGAAACGCTCGCGCCTCGTCGAGGGTCATTGTGACGAAGTAGCCATCTCCAACGTAGATCGTGCTGGGGTCCGGAAGGGGCAGAGCCTTGAGCTCCCGGTAGTCGTCCAGCTGCTTCTTCAAAGCGGCGGCGCGGTTGGTCAGAAGACGCGATGCCATATCCGCAACACTTCTGGCCTCCAGCGCGCCGGTCTCAGGCAGAGTGAGCAGTACCGGTCACCACAATCGAGGTTGCCCTGCAGGCCTGAGTACTTTTTCCCCGAAACGGGCCATCACGTGGTAGTCAGCCTTATCAACACAGCGCTTTTTTTACATGTGTATGTGCATATACAGCGAAGAGAGGTGTAGGAGGGGTATGAAAAAATATAGAATGAGCAAGATCATACCTTGACAAAACAGCGATATATGCGGAGTTCTCCAAATGTACAGTCGAGTGACCCATTCCAGTCGACTAGATCAATTTTTTTCTTCGCCGATTTCCTTTATGTTTATTTTTATTTAGAAGAGCCACTACATGGCTAGCCACAGGCGCCTGCCTAAGGCCTCTTGCGCGCCACCCCGGCCGGTTTGACATGGCGGTCACCACAGTGATGAGCTGCTTATTTTTACATATGCATCTTGGCCTGGCAGACTGCATGGGCCCCAACAGTCCCTGGCCGGCTCGGCCGGCCTATGCAGCCGGCAGGCCCCTGGGGTCTGTGGTAGGGTTCCGGCGACTCTCCGGGCCTCTGGGGGCGGTGGCATTCTCAGCCGGGGCCGTTGGGTTTGGCGGCGGGAGCGGTCGCGAGGCGGCGGCCGTCACCTGGGATATTCCTAGCCCGGCGAGGCTAGCCCGGCGAGGCTAGCCCGGCGAGGCTACCCTGGCGAGCCCCACGGCGACAGGTGCTGACCTAATCAGCTGTGAGCCCCCACGGTTTGTTCCAGCGGCGGGCTCAGGCGGGCACGCGCCTTTGTGGGCAGGCCCCGCCTAACGCGCCTCGCCAACCTCCACAAGCCAACCTACGCCGCATGCCGGGTCCGTCCAAGCCGCAGATCAAAATCAATGCGCTTCTGCGCTTGTCCAAGGAGTACGACGAGTACATTGCAGAGGAATCGCAAATACAGACCCAGCTGGCAGCGCTCCAGAAAGCGAGGCCCCGCGACGAGTACGAGATCCGGCGGACGCAGCAGGTGCTGGACGAGACCAAGCGCGTGACGAGCCGCGTCGCGCAGTCCATCAAAGAGCACGCGGCCGAAGTGCGCAAGCTTGGCGGGCTGAAGCCCGAGGAGGAGAAGCTGGCGAGACAGGGCCTCGACCTGGCTGCCGCCAAGGTCTAAGCCAAATAGCGCCAGCGCCAAATAGGTGGTCAGCAGTGCTGAATGGGCAGCACCATATGGGCAGCGCCGAACGGACAGCGCCAAACGGGCACCAAACGAGGAGCGCAGTTGGCTGGCCTGACGCCCTTGGCGAACTCTGAGCTCCGCTGTCGTGGCCGCTCACTCAGACTGGCCAAACTGGCCGGCTTTCGTGCCCTCGAACTCGTCGAGCGGCCACTCGTGCGACTTTCCTTGAGCCGCGCGCTCGAGCTCGTCCTCGGCTTCGCGCGCGTCCCACAGCGCCTTGTTCTCGATCCAGCGGTCGTGGACGTCGACGTCGTAGAGCCCGCCCTGCCGCGTGGCCTCGATCCACACAGAGTCGCCGCCGATTTCGGTCGAGCCGAACAGGTAGCCCGCGGCTTTGTCGATGGCGTTCAGCAGTGCAATCATAGAGCGCTTGTTTTCGACGGCCAGCACCTTGAACTCGACGAGCCCGAAGTCGGCGACCAGCTCGGCAATGGCCTTGGTGAGCCTCGCGATCTTCTGGCTGCTGCCGGCCTCGGTGTCCACGAGATAGTCGAGGTCCTGCACCTCTGTGTAGTAGTCCAGTCGGAAAGGCAGGGGCCCGTAGTTGCTGAGGAGGTCGATCTTGGACAGCACGTTGATCTGCGGGAGGTTGAGCTGCAGCATGGTGCGGAGCGCCAGCAGCACTATGCTGACGTACTGGTTTGGCGACGTGAGGTAGATGCTGTCCATCAGGTTCACAACCACGAGGCGGAAGTCGAGGTCCTTCTCCAGCCGCTTGAACAGTTTTGCCAGCGCCGGGTGGTGCGTGAACAGCTCGATCTGCCCCGGGCAGTCGAAGAGAAAGTACTCGTGGGTGCCGAGCCGCTTCAGCTGCGCGACGAAGCTGTCGACCTGCGCGGCGGCCGCCTCCATGGCGAAGATCAGTCCTCCGTTCGGCCCCAGGTGCTGCGACTCCATGATCTCGTCCAGCGTCACAAAGTCGCGGATGTCGACGGCCGGCGCGTACGGGAGACGGTCGTTGGCCGGGTCCAGATTGACGACGCTGGCCTTGCGGCCGATCGCGTTGAGGAACTGGTACATGCCGTGGCAGTACGTCGACTTGCCCGACCCCGGCGGCCCGATCACGAGCTGGCCGAAGGGCATTCTGGGGCAGCGCGTGTTGAGGGAAGCTTGCCAGCTACCGACCTAGTTCTAGCCGGTAGAAAACGTTCTTGGCGTGTGGCGGCTTTCGTGCGCTGAGCGAGCTGAGTTCTATTTAACAGGACGTCAGCTGTGAGCCCATGTAGAGGTGTATATACAGGCGTATACACCGGTGTATATACAGAGGTATATGTCCCAAGTATTCATATCCCAGCTAGTCAGTGCGAGGCGGCCCGGGCGCGGCCCGCGCGCGCGGCGGGCGCGCGATGGGCCACCACATACGGCTATCGCCCGCGCTCTCTGCGTTCGGGCCGCTGGCGCGAGGAGGGAGGCAAGGCAGCGTCTCTGAAAGAAGGGCGCCGCTGCGCATGTCAGCGAGGCGGCGGCGCCGGGCAGCGCGCAAACACACCACACCACCACATCGAGAAGGGAGGGCTGACTGCTGCTCACTGCTGCTGCTGTCGTTGCTGCCTCTAGTCGAAGCGAGTTGGAAAGCAGATACCAAAAGTCGCGCCTTCTCACTGTGGGATGTCGAACTTATCCGAGCGAGTCACGGTGGCGCCGCTGGTGCTTCTGTCCGTTGTGGACCACTATAACCGGGTCGCGGCGAGCGGCAAGAAGCGCGTGGTGGGCGCCATTCTAGGCAACGCGCAGGGCCCCGCCGGCAGCGCCGGCGGCGGCGAAGGCGGGGGCGGAAGCGTGCTGCGGGTCACGAACAGCTTTGCCGTCCCCTTCGAGGAGGACGCGAAGAACCCGGATGTGTGGTACCTCGACCACAACTTTGTGGAGAGCATGCAAGACATGTTCAAGAAGATCAACGCGAAGGAGCGGCTCATAGGTTGGTACCACTCCGGGCCGCGGCTGCGCGGCGCCGACATGGCGATCAACGAGGTGTTCAAGCGGTTCACGCCGAACCCGCTGCTGCTCATAGTGGACGTGGAGCCCAAGTCCGTGGGCATTCCCACGGACGCGTACTTCGCGGTCGACGAGATCAAGGCGGACGGGACCTCGGCCGGGCGCACGTTCAACCATGTGCCCAGCGTGATCAAGGCCGAGGAGGCCGAGGAGATCGGCGTCGAGCACCTGCTGAGGGACGTGCGCAACGCGGCGGCTGGCACGCTGGCGACGCGGATCTCGCAGCAGCTGTCGAGCCTGCAGGGCCTGAACGGCCGGCTGCAGGACATAGCGCGCTACCTCGATAAGGTGCTCGACGGCTCGCTGCCGATCAACCACGCCGTGCTCGGCGAGCTGCAGGACGTGTTCAACCTGCTGCCGAACCTCAGCTCGGCGCAGAACCAGGACCTGAGCCGCGCGTTCACGGTGAAGACCAACGACCAGCTGATGGTCGTCTATTTGAGCAGCATGGTGCGCGCGATCATCGCGTTCCACGACATGATCGACAACAAGCTGCAAAACAAGAAAGAGCTGGGGCTGCTGGTCGACGGCAAGGACGACGAGAAGGACCAGGAGAAGGAGAGCAGCAAGGAGAAGGAGCGGGAGAAGGAGAAGGACACGGCGACCGCCGACGACGAGAAGACCGCGCCGCCCAAGGACGGCGCCAAGTAGGCGGGCCGGCCGGCCGCGCGCCCGCGGCCATCCCCCGGCGCGGTCGACGCACGCTTGCCTCGCTCACGGCCGTCGCTTGCGTCCCACGGTTGCGGCCGTCGCTTGCGGCCGTCGCTTGCGTCCCACGGTTGCGGCCCACGGTTGCGGCCCTCACTGCCGCTGCTAGTAGCTAGAGGGTTTAAAAGATGTTTAACTGCGCGCCCGACGGCCACCTTAGAGGGCACGCCCTGGAGCACGCCGCTACATAATTGCTAATCTGAGTGAGAGTCGAACCGCTGCACTCCTCGCGTAGAGCTGCGCCCTCACTAAAGGGCTGCCAGCGGCGGCCGCCGTCATAATATATGCGTGCGTGCGTGCGCGTGCTGCGTGCTTACGCGCGGAGCGCATGAGCGCTGCCGCCGCTAGCTCGACGCGCCGGCGCGGCACATGCACGCGCCCGGCCGTGCTGGCGAGGCCACGGCCAGGAGCGGCGTGTCCACATGCAAGCGTCCCTCAATCAGGTGTGTGCTTGTGGGTGCGGGTTCCGCCGCCTCGGCGGCGTCGACGAGGGTGCCCTCGCATAGAGCGGACGCGAGACACGTGCGGGGTAGCGCTTCGGGCCGAGCGGAGCGGTGGTTTTAATAGCGACGAGAAGGCTCGCCTGCCGCGCTCACAACTCTACTTTGGCGCGGCTCGATTGCGACTGAATTGAGCAACCATGGGATACTTCAGCGACCTCCGAGAGCTCACGCGGGACCTGGTGTGGCCGCCCTCGCCAGAGTACACGGAAATCGACTACCCGGACCTGCGGGGAAAGGTGTACGTGGTGACGGGCGGCTCGGCCGGCATTGGCTTCGAGTGCGCGCGCCTGCTCGCGTTCCGCGGCGCCAAGGTGTACATCACCGGGCGCACGCCCGCCAAGATCGAGGCCGCGCTCGCGAGCCTGAACAAGGTCGGCCAGGCGGACCTGCTGCCCATCTACCACGAGGACCTTGCGACCGTGGCGCCCGCCGTCGCGGCGCTGAAGCAGAAGGAGACGCGGCTCGACGGGATCGTGCACAACGCGGGCATCAACTACCGCGGCCAGAACATCCTGGAGCCCTACGGCGTGCTCGACATCATCGTGATCAACGTGCTGTGCTGCCAGCTGCTCCAGTCGCAGCTGCTGGACCTGCTGGTGCCCGGCGCGCGCACCGTCTGGCTCAGCTCGGCGATCCACTACTACTCGCCGCCGCAGGGCGGCATCGACTGGGACAATATGAACGAGTACGACCAGGGCGGCTACCTTGGCAAGGGCAACGGCATGTACGGCCAGACGAAGGCCATGAACATCTACCAGGCCATTCTGTGGGGCAAGCGGCGCCCCGACGTCGTCTCCGTGGCGGTCCACCCGGGCGCCATCCACAGCGACATCCGCCGCACGAACCGCTGGCGCGGCCTCGTGCTGGGCTCGCTCAGCAAGCCCACCGTGTGGGGCGCGTACCAGGTGCTGCAGGTGCTGATCGGCCCCGGCGTCTCGCCGGCCGACAACGGCGCCTACTTCGTGCCCTTCGGGCAGCAGGCGCGCGTGCGCCCGGACGTGCGCGAGGCCGCCGAGGGCGCAGGCGGCGAGAAGTTCTGGGAGTGGGCCCAGGCCAAGATCGCTGCGTTCGTCCCGGCGCCGGCCGCGCCCGCGAAGGCGCCGGCCGAGCGCCCCGTGGCCGACAAGAAGCCGCTCAAGAAGAAGTCCGCGAAGGAGGCCGCGAAGGAGGCCGCGAAGGGGGCCGCGAAGGCCGCGCAGCGCGCGCCCTCGGCGATGGCTGCGGCCGCGCCCGAGAAGGAGGACGGGCTTGTCGTCAATGCAGGGGACGCGTGAGGCACGACGCAGGACGCCCGACGCGGTAGGCCCTACGTGGGAGGTCCTACGCGGTAGGCCCTACATGGGAGGCCCTACGTGGGAGGCCCGACGCGGCAGGGCCCGACGGGGTACGCCTCGCCGCGGGAAGCTCGCTCTTTTGGCAGGCTCGAGGCGGCCCGAGGCTGCCTGGCGCTGCCCGCGGCGCTGCAGCCGGTGCCTGGACATCAACTGCTGCCGTGCCTGCTTCGCCTACGTCTACAGGCGCCGGCCTCTGTTCTGAAGGCGTATCTTTCCAAGCCTTGCCTGGCGGTTCCAGCTTCAGGCAGGTGCTGCTGGGGCTCTGGCCTAGCCAGCGGTCTGCCTGTCAAGAGACCTGCTGCCGCCTTCATGTGCCAGCCTACAGGCCTGTTCGCTGGCCGGCCTGCCTGGCTGACGCCGACATATAGCTTTAATTTCTACTCTCGCTATCTATACTAGTACCGGCGCCGGCGCGCGCTTCCTGCCGATCACACGCAGCGCGCGCTGCGTGGGTTGCGGACAAGCGCGCCGGGCGCACAGCTGGCGCGCCCGCCCCGCCCTAGCGTGTCGACATGAGGCGAGGTGCGTCTGCGGCCCAAGGCAGCCGCCAGAGCGCCGCGCTGCGCCAGGCGTTGCGGGCCGAAGCGCAGCGCATCGAGGCCACCGAGAAGGACCGGTTCGACACGGAGCGGACGGCCATGCGCAGCGCGGAGCTGCGGCAGCGGTTCCCGCGCTCGCTGAGCGGCGGCACGTTCTTCACGCCGCACCTGCCGCGGCGCGCCGCGCCCGCGCGCGATGGCAGTCCGCTCGTGCACGAGTATGCGGCGATTCTGAAGGTCAACGACGCGTGGATCGTGACGGCGCCGACGTTCAACCCGGTCTCCGCGCGCAGCGGCTGGGACCGGCGGCCACTGCACACGCCGAGCCTGCCCGGCGCCGTGCGCGAGAAGGTGCACGCGCTCGAGAAGCTGAACTTCCGGTTTGCGGGCCGCACGAAGCACGACATGCTGGTGTTCAAGCGGCTGCTCAACGGGCGGCAGCGCGACCGGGCGTGGGCGGCGCGCGCGGCGCTCGCGCTCGGGCTCAGCGTCGCGCTCCTCACGGGCTCGCTGTTCGTCGTCGAGTACGCGTTTTAGGCGGTGCCTCGCGGCCTGCCTCGCGGCTTCGCTCACTCGCGCTTGACGCGCGTCATCTTCAGCGTGTTGAGGCCGCCCCAGCCGCCCTTCCACGCCTTCACGCGCTTAACGTTCTCCTCGTCGGTGATGTCGAGCACGAGAAACCCGTTCGTGAACTCGCGGCTCTCGCGCTCGTGCGCAAACTGCAGCTGCTGGTAGCGCGCCGAGGGCGGCCGCCCCGGCCGCCGCTCCTCCTCGAGCATCTCCATCTCGCGCCGGTCGCGGTCGATGAACTGCTGCAGCAGCGTGCGCACCTCGCGCAGCTCGTACTTGTCCTTCCCCAGCGCGTCGCACGCCGCCTGGATGAACAGGTGCCGCTCCACCTTCTTCTCCTCCTCCTCGCCCCGCCGCACCTTGTGCTGCTCCAGCTTCGCCTGCCGCAGCTCGGCCGTGGTCAATTGCTTGAGTTTGCGCCCGCGCGGGTGCAGCTTCGTGTCCGCCTTGCGCTTCTGCAGCTTTTTAAGGCTCTTCCCTAGCGGCATGTCTACACAGAGCGGCCTCCGCGTGCGGTGCCGAAAACACTTCGCACCCCTAACTTTTTTTTTCTGCCCTTCCAGTGTTCGCGCTCTCCCCCGCGCCTTACTATATTTACCTAAGGGCGCGTTCCCTTCGCACGTAGCCTGGCCTGGCCTTGCCTCACCTCGCCTCGCCTCGCCTCGCCTCGCCTCACGGCGCTGGCAAGGTCCCAAGCGGGTCCCAGGCGGGCCCCAAGCTGGGGTCCCAAGCGGGGGTCCCAGGCGGGGTCCCAAGCGACGTGCAGGTGGAGGGAGGTGTGGCCAAGGGCAGGCGAGCGCAGGCGAGCGCAGGCAGAGCGCAGGCGAAGGGCAGCCAGGCAGAGGGCCGACGTGGTGCGCAGCAGGCGGCGCCTGAGCGTTCAAAGAGGCCCTTTCCACGCGCAGTTCACACAGCTCCCAAGCACCCCGGAACGGCCCTGAGCTGCCCTATACATAATTATCTGCTTAGTTCATGTAGGATATTACCAGCCATTGTGCCAGACGCGCTCGCCGGCGATTTCGGGGAGCGCGGGCGGTTCCCTCTGCTGCGGCGGTGAACTCCGCGGCGCCCCGCCCGCTCCGTACTGGCGGCGGCTCGCGCGCGGGAGCCGGCGTGCCTGGCGGGCAGCGTCGCGCGCGCGCTCCTCGCGGTGAGGCCGCGGCACGCGATACGGGCAGGCGGCGCGTTGGCGCCCAAGCGAAAACTCACCAGCGCGGTAGCTGCTGCACAACACACTCAATGCCCGTCTACACCGTGGAAGAGCTGCTTGCGCTGAAGAACTCCGAGCTGGTCGTCGTGCCCGAGTTCAAGTGGAACGAGATCGAGACGGCGCCCGAGGGCTCGAACGTGGCGCAGGACACCAACAGCCACGGCGGGAACTGGCGGCGCGGGTCGCACAACTCGAAGCGGCCCGTGGTGATGCCCAAGGCCGCGATCCCGTTCTCGCAGCGCGCGCTGTTCGACAGCAAGGCCGGCAGCGAGGCGCAGTCTGCGGTCGCCGAGGACGCGGAGGGCGGCGACAGCGCCGACGACGACGAGTTTGCGGCGCGGTACCTGCTCAAGAACAAGCGCAAGGCCAAGAAGCCACAAGAGACCGAGGGCGAGGACGGCGCGCCCGTCGTCAACCTGAGCTACGCGGCCGCCCTCGCGGCGTCGATGAAGATGAACGAGGCGCGCGACGGCGGCGCCGTCGAGGAGGGCGCCGAGGGCGACGACGCGGGCTGGGTCAGCGTCTCCCACGCGAACAAGCCGCGACGAAACAGAAACAAGGGCTCCTTCTCGAGATGGAAGTCCTGATCCCCCCGCGCCCGCCCCGTTTCCCCGTTACCCCCCCCTTCCGTTAGACTCTGTGTTGTGTAGCTACGTACCTAATTGCCCTGAATGCGTCTCTGCGCAGCTCAACCTCGCCGGGCCCCTACACGGGCGCGCCGCGCCTGCAGCTGGCGCTCAGCTCGCGGCGACGGCGCATTGAGACTGAATTTTGGCGTGCTGCCTGCTGTTCAGCCTGCTGTTCAGTCTGCTGTTCAGCGTGCGCGGCGGCCGGCCGGGCCCGCCGGCCGGGGACGCCCTGCAAGTGTAACTGCATCCCCCTACCCGCCACACCGGCTGCGCATCCAACGAGCTGCTGTATAGGCCCGGGCCGCACCACCTATCGCCCACGCTCCCACTCAATTAAAGCACGATGCGGCGCGCACTTCTGGGCCTCCGCGCGCCGGCGCGGCCGGCGGCGAGATTCGCGTCGACGAGCCCGCAGTCGACGAAGATCCGCCGGCTGCTGCGCAAAAAGGTGTCGCAGCTCCCGCCCGCGGAGCAGCTGCGCCAGTGCATCTCCGCGTCGCGGTGCCAGCGGTACGACCTCAACTCCGTCGTCGCGACGCTCGGCGCCAGCCAGTGCCGGACGCGCATGCTGGAGGGCGGCGAGGCGGTCTGGGCCGCGTTCCCGCGCGACGGCGAGGTCATCGTCCTGCGCAACGGCACCGTCGTCGCGTGGGACTTCCCGGAGCCCCGCGTGCTCCAGTACCTCGTGCCGCTCTTCAAGGCCGCCGAGACCGAGCCGTACGCGCACGTCGAGACCGAGGACATGGACTACGTCGAGGAGACGAGCAGCGACACGCAGAGCGGCATGATCGGCGACGTCATCTACGTGCACGGGCCGACGCCCGAGAGCCGCCGCCTCGACAAGCTTGCGTTCAGCAGCGGCATGGCGCGCCACACAAAGCTGAGCGCCCTCGAGAACGCCGCCGAGCAGATCCTCGAGCGCGTCAAGGTTATCAGCAGCGCCATGGCCAGCGGCAACCGGCCCAAGCTCTCCGCGCGCCAGGTCGACATCCTCACGGGCAAGCTGCTCCAGATCCGCGGCAACCTCAACCTCTACAGCACCATCACCGAGACCCCGGACATCTACTGGTCCCAGCCGGAGCAGGAAAACCTCTACGAGCTTATCTCCAAGCGCCTGGACGTCGAGCCCCGCATCGCCATCCTCAACAAGAAGCTCGACTACGCCGCGGACATGGTCTCCATTCTCCGCCACCACATGAGCGAGCGCGACTCCATGCGCGTTGAGTGGATGATCGTCTGGCTGATCGTCATCGAGGTCGTCATCGAGATCAAGCGGTCCGTCATCCCGTGGTTCCTAGGCGACAATGACGACGGCGACGACGACGCCGCAGTGCTCGTCCAGGTCGACTAAGCAGCGGCTTTGATCGCAAACCAAAAAAGAAAAAAATTAGAAAAACGAAACAGGAAGCGAGCGGCCGGCAAGAGGCTGCGCCGCTAGCAAGAGACTGCGCCGCCAGACGCCCCCCATCGCCCGTCGGACTTTTGCTTTAGACAGAGCAGATAAACAAAGGGATCACCGATGGCCTCTCTGTACTGATTTTGTATTTGCACATAGCTAGCCCTAAACTAGGCCGAATATCCGTGCCATAGTGCACGCAGAATGTCTAATACTACGCTAGCCACGACCCCTCTCGTTCCCTCTTTCAAGGCTGCAAAATAAGGGGCGTGTGCGGGAGAGCTCGAGCGAGGCTCTCGACTTGTGTTTTTGTTTTGGTGTTCTTTATCCATCGCTGCCTCGCAGCATTTACAACGTGAGGTTCCCCCGTGTGTCCGCGTGCAGACTCACGGTGTCCAGAATGTTGATCAGGTCGGCGTTGCTCAAGCCGCCCTGGACCGCGCCCTTCTGCTTGGGTGGCAGGCTGATCCGCTTGCTGAACACAGTGTTCTTGTGGACCTGCAGGCTCTGCAGGTCCGTCTGGCGCCGCCGCAGATCGTCGACCTTCGGGGCTTGGGACCCCACGAGCGACGAGGTGCGCGAGTTGGAGCTGATGCTGTGCCGCGCCGCGCTCTCCTGCGGCTCCGCGGCCGCGCGCAGCTTCGCGAGTCGCGCCTCGTCGGACTCGGCCGGCGCGTCCAGGGCAAAAGGGGGCTCGAGTATGAATTTCTTGTCTTCCGCAGATATCCTGTCGGAGCTCTGCACGTCCAGGAGGCGCAGCGTCGACTGCTCCGTGACGGCGCCGGGGCCGTCCTCGCCCAGCTCGCCAAACGTCACGGTGTTCCCGTTCGACAGGCTGGCCACGGCCACCTCGACAGTCACCGCGGGCGGGTACGTGATCCCGGGCAGCCATAGCGTGTTCGCAACTCTCTCTCCGATCAGCGCGAACACCTCATTTCCAGCTGGCTCGATGCTCGCAATGCGGCAGATCGCCAACACCAGCGCGAGCCCCACGGAGGCGCGGCTGATCTTGACAGGCGCACTCAGAAACGCGTCCTTGGGGTCGCTGCTCGGTATGATGGAGAGAACCCAGGGCAGCAACGCGGGCGCGCTAGCGGCGTGGAACTGGACCAGGGACAAGAGCGAGTAGTAGAGCGAGACGTAGTTCATCAGCTCCAGCTCCTGCTGCGCCAGCTCACAGAGCTGCCGCACCAGGAGAGAGCCCCGCCTTGTCGTTGCGGACGCTTGCGTTTGCGCCAGCTCGAGGTACTTCCCGAAGGTCGTCGCGTACAGTACCAGCACCTGCGGCTGCCGCGAACTGAGAACCCACTGCGTGCCCTCCCACTGCGTCGTGCTTATCTTCCGCTGGTCGTGTCCATGGGTACTAATGGATTCCAGGATCTCGAGTAGCACCTTGAAGTCATTCACGATTATCCCAGACGACTTGGGAGACGCTTGCGACGACAGGCTCGTTGGCCCGGGGCGGGCGGAGTCGGACTCGCTCTGAATGCTGTGCACAGCATTCGGCCTCCCAGCGGAGCCGGGAGGCGAGGAGTATTTCTGCAGGATCTCTGCCATCATGTCGCTCGCTTGGCCAGGATATATGTTTGTGTTGACGAGGTGCCCGATGTTCCGTCGCAAGAGTACCAGCAGGTTCTGGATGCTCTGGTGATCCGCCGAACCTGGAGGGGTTTCTATCAAGCGATGCTGAAGCCGCAGCAGCTGCCGCAACACGTCAACGACGCTCAGACCCATCTTGGACTCCTCGGAAAGCAACAGGGCATCCAAATACGAGGAGCAGTTCGCCATTTGTTTGATGTTGTCGGTGGATAGAGCTGACATTGTTGCCACCACGGTTTTCGTGACCACAAAGCGATTTTGAGGAGGGACCCACTTGGCCATGTACGCAACGAGACGCGGCTGCCACTCGCCGTTGCTGCTGCTTTGCCAGCGCAGCACCGTCTGCACGATGCCCGTGATCTGATCGAGGGACGAGGTGTCCAGCAGCTCTCGCAGGCCCAAGGTGGCAAAAAAGGCCACGTTTCCCCGCTGCGAGCTGGGATACGTGCCGCGAGTCGTGTCCGTCACCTCCTGGTACACGGCTGGGTCGCGCGGTATGTTCGCCTCGAAGCCGGCCACAGCGGCAATGACGCTCTTCTGACCGACCCTCGTGGCCAGAGCGGGCGACTCCGCCAGCGAGGCCAGAGCGTTGATCGCAGGCACGCGATAGCTCGGCGTTCCTTTCTGGGCAATGGCAACGTACTTATTCACAACGTTCAAAAAGTGCTGAGTGAAGGAGGCGTTGCCTGCGAACAGCACACCTTGGTGGTAGCGGTTGAAGTCCTCAAACATGTCGCGCGACAGCTCCAGAAACGACGGATCGTTTCCGCCCTTCTCCAAAGTCAGATCGATGATGGAGAGCGCACCTTCCGCAAAGAGCGTTAGGTGGTCGTGCAGTTTGCGGATCATCTCGTGCATGATCCGGACGGTGACATTAAAGCTTCCGCTGTTGCTGTTGGTGCTAAAGCCCAAGGCGCGCGTGCCTAGGACGTTCGCGGCTTTGGGGATCTTCGCAGGTCGTGTTTGGAGATAGAAGATGAGCATGGATAGCTCATTGGGCACTGGCTCCCTGTCGACCGCCTTGCCTTTGGGGTAGCATTTGTGAATGTGTCGTGTCAGATCTCCCTTGAACACCATCGGCATGGTAGGTGTCCAGAATTCGTGAGGCCTTTAGCGGGACGCGACGCGGAGCAGGCGCTTGAAAGTCCGGGACCGAGGGTGAGGCGCACTAGGGTTCTCGTTCCTAAGACCTTCTTCGGGATATCAATCTCTAAAACACTAAATGAGTTCTGAACCCCAACCTCAGAAAATGCGGAGACAGTTTCGAGTATCGGTTTAGTCGGAGAAGCATGTTCTCGTTGGCAAAGCATAGCCTCGAAGAAACGCTCTGATCTTGCCTCGTCTAAGGTGGGGCCTTCGATGGAGCACTATGGTCGTCATCATCTTTCTCTACTCTAATTAGGTGCGCGCGTAGTCGACGTGAGCTAGTGACCTTCCTCTCTTTCTAGATTTGAGATTGGCCTGACTTACTATCTCTCCAACGACTATTTCACGCACGCATTCCCCTCCTCCTTTCAGTAGCATAAGCTATGTGTGCAATGGGTCGATGAAGGATCAGAGTAATTTACCATCCTGAGAACCCTCCGCCCTGGAAGCGAATCGCGCCCTTGCCCGTTGTTTACAAGCGAAGGCGCTCTGTTTTGATGCATATTCCCCATCTTCTTCGTGAAGAATGGCAGAGACACTTTGGATTCCATGTAGGTCCACCAGCTCGATCAACCTACCCGAGCAGATCCTAGAGCATACTGGCATAGCAAGCTGCGGCACTCCCGAGCTTGACGAGGCGGTTCGTTCAAGACTCTTAATAGAGGCTGATGTGAAGACACTCGCTGAGCTCAGGACACAATTTCTCGCTAGCGCATCTGAACCAGTAAGCAGCCAGCTCGAAAGCGCCGTGCTCTACCTATCTGGGATTCTCTCGCTCGCCAGATGCGAGAAACTCGACGAAGTCAGCTTTCCATGGATCAACAGTCTCTCTTGTTCAAGGGCCGTCACACAACAGAATGGACTTGTATATGAGATTGCAAATGTCTCCTTTAACGTTGCCGCTTTGTACTCGCAGATGGCAGCGCAAAGCTCTGCTCATCAAGCCCCACTGTACCTACAAATGTCCGCAGGCACGTGGGATTACCTGAAGTCAATTGTTCTTCCGCATTTTGTCTATGCCCCGCCTCCAGAGCTTTCGAGAGAAGCAGCTGAGTTTTTCCGTAGACTTTGTCTAGTGGAAGCATCTGGCCTGCACGCACGTACGACGTCCATGGCATGGGCACTTATCAAAGAGTATGAGAGCCTTTTGATTGATCTTGCCAAGCTTCCCTTTCAAAGCTCCGAACTGCACTCCAGACTGCTGGACCGAAAGCTTCATCTCCAATGTGCCACCTATCTGAATCTAGCGCGATCATTACACAGATCGCGGAAACGAGAGGATCAACTCTTGGAGAAATCGATTTTGATGGAGTGCCAGAAACTGACGAGTGATGAGATGACTTTATCTGAAATAGCCAGGCTTCTCCACGAGCCCAAAAACCGTCGGACACACGTCACTCTGGCTGAGATAGGTGAGACCGAGAGTTTTAATGCGGAAAAGTACTTCGGCGAGACGAATTCTGAGTGCATGCTTGCCAGCGTCCCATTCGTACCCCCCTCTTCGAGGCTATTTGACAACGTTCTCCCAGCGCACTTTGTATTGGCCCCATCGATACTGAAACTAAGATATTTGCACTATGTTCAGACTGCAATATGCGCTAGGTTGGAGCAAATGAACCACAAAACGCGCGAGTGCCTTACATTGAACAACATACCAGTTGGTGTAGAAGTTACGCTTAGGCCAGGCTCACTCCCTGCTAGCCTTATTCCTGCGCTCACAGCCTTGGGTGTGGACAGCCGGGTTGACAAGACAAACTTGGAAAACACCCACAAGACTATTCTTCCAAGATTCAAGGAAGCAGAGAACATGTTGCATCGATGCGAAGCTTTGTTGAAACAGCCTGAGGCCACTCGATTGCATCGCGTACTGGGTGAGAGCCTGAACTCAACACAAAAACGCTGGAACGAGATTAGGGACTTTCTTGAGATTAACAAGGAGCTATTCAGCCTTCTCAATAGGTGCCGTCATTCTTGTGCCGACGAAGGCAGTCTACACACCGCTCTTGCCGACGTATTGCGGCTGCCTAGTACCCGAAACTCGGCACACAAAGTCAGATCTACACCAACATATATGGATCAAGCTCAGAAGCTTTCTGAAAGTCTCCAAAAGCGAATGGATGAAAGAGATGCACACTGGAAAGCTGTGCTTGTGGAAGCGCAGTCTAAAACCTTCTCTGCTGAAGTCAAAAACCTGGCTAGATCTGGTGAGTTGCTTCCACCAGCAGTGGACAATGAAGCGCTCGATAGTATCTTGGAGAGCGCAGTGAACAATCTGACTCCAGAACTCGATTACGTCGCTAGAGAATCTGCAGCTACCGAGCAGCAGCTGAGCGAGATCAGACGGTTCACCGCAAACTTCAGACAATATACCCGTAAGTTACTGGCAGGTGAGCGAAGCTCAGAACCAACAATAGCCCTGATGTTCGCGATCGCCAAGTGGCAAGACCTTGACTTTGATATCTCTTGCTTGATCGCGAAGCTCAAAGTCTTGATGAACATAGCTTCCCTCGAAACTTCCATTTATAAGCGTGCCACTGATTTCGAGGGACCCCAACAGGGATGCCAGCTTTTGCAACAAGACCTCACGACCAAGGGCCACTGCGGCCTCAACACCGAGTCAGAGAGCGATGATATTACGCATCAGTTCGATTGGAAGCTTGGAAACTCTATTAATATATGCATCAAATAGTGCTTACTTTTCGTCGCAGGACCAAACATGCTCATTTGCCATATTTTCGCAGAATAGCGCGATGGCTTTTGCTTCTCAAATGACCCTGCCATTCGTCTTCGCCCATTAAAACTATCTCTGCCTGTTTGCGCGAGGAGCAAACATCACAGCGAAATCTTATCCATTGACTCTTCTCGTAGGCTTTTCGTCTTCTGCCAACCTCGCCGAGAAGATGTTCGGGCACGAGAGCATCGTTGGACCTACCACTTAGCCAGTTCGAAGCAATTTGTATACCACGATCTTTGACCGACTCGCTCCAAGTAGCCAATTCAGTGGAGTCCACCAGGGCAAAGCTACCTCCTAAAGAATCAAGCAGAGGCCCGAGCTTGTTGCGGATCCACTTAGTTTGCCGCTTCGCGTATTGTCTAGTCTCGGCCTTCATGGAAGACACACCTTGGTCCCAATTGACAGTGGTGCTTTCTTTCAAGTAAGGCAGGAATTGTCGAAAGCCAATCACCTGCCAAATTCCGTTTTGACACGTTTGCTCATCGTACTGCTGGTACATGGCTTGCACCTCATCCCACAGGCCTCTTTGAATCATCTCCGCCACACGACCATCCAGTCTATCGTTGAGAACATCGCGGTTACACCAGACCCAGAATGTCAGCACATTGTATCGTAGTTTGGCCCTTTCTTGGTCAGAGCCTGAAACCTGCGCATTATAGATTTCACTGGGTTTTCGCCCTGTTTCGTACCAAATTTCAAGTGCACGCCGCAGCCTTCTCTTATCATTCGGATGAAACTTGCAATTGATGACGGGGTCAATTTTTGCCAATTCATTTTCGACTTTTGCTGGGTCCTGCAGTATTTGAAGCTGATCTTCAGTGAATTTATGTTCATTCCCATTCTGCGACGCGTCGTCCTTAGTTGCGTCTTTGGACCGATCGTTTGAGCCATTGATCAACGAGTTTTGCACAAGCAAGGACTGTAGGTAATAGTGCGTCCCGCCCACCAATATTGGCAATTTTCCGGCCTCGTGAACCCGAGATATTGAGCTTAGGGCCTTTATCTCAAAATCCTGGGCAGTGAGTTGGGATGTCCAAGGCTCGAAGTCCATCAGATGATGCGGTATGCCTTCTCTTTCGCTGACCGGGTGTTTGTTTGTGATTATGTCTAGTCCAGTATACATCTGCATCGCGTCGCAATTGATAATCTCACCATTGAAAGCTTTGGCTAATTCAACCGCGAATTGAGACTTACCAACGCCAGTGTTCCCAACAATTGCGATAAGAGGTCTCATTTGGAGATCATGACGAGACGGCACAGTCGGCTTCTAGGTTCAAAGTCTTAAGATGCCGATGGCACCTTGTAAACAGCGGTGCTCCAAGCTAACTTGAAGGGTCAATAGCCTTATGTAATCTTTTTTTTTATTTTCACGAAATCACAAACCTGGCCATCATCAGTGAAATTCTCAGGTAAAGGGCATTGACTATCTAGTTGAATAAGGATCAATTCTTGTTGAGGTAGGTGTGCGAGTCTAGCACCGTCAATGAGTGCTCCTTCAGCTCGACTTCAACCAGTTAGGAAGCCGGTGCTTCCTAACGCAGAGACGGCGGATACGAGATTTTGGAAACAGCTGCGCGCGCCACTTTTGATCAAAGAAAACAATGCCGTCAATCATATCCACTTTAATCCAGTCAGCCCTCATGATCTGGTTTTTACGAGCTCCACACGCATTCAGATACTGTCTTCCAAAACGCATCAGGTCCAGAAGACCATTGCCAAGTTCAAGGATACTGTTTACAGTGGGGAGTTTCGCTCTGATGGCCGCCTTCTCGTGGCCGGCGATGCAACAGGACTTATACAATGCTTCGATGCGAACACGAAAGCCGTGCTGGTGACGCTCAAACCCACTCCACATGCCGTCCATGTTACCAAGTTTCACCCGAACTCACACTCGACGTTGCTGAGCGCAAGCGATGACAGAGTCGTGCGGCTGTGGGATCTGACTTCGAGCGATCCTGTTCTCGAGATCAGAGATCAGCATGAGGACTACATTCGTTCAGCAAGTTTTCTGGGCAGCAGGAACCTCATCGTAACCGGGTGCTACGACGGCTATGTTCGCCTGTTCGACTCGAGATCTCCTTCCCTGGTCGCGTCTTACGAGCAGCGCGACCCCGTGGAGGCGGTTTTGCCCCTTAGCGACTTCACGCTTGTCTCTTCCGGTGGTTCGAACGTGAAAGTGTGGGACTTGACAGCCGGCAAGAAGATCAAACAGTTGGGCAACTTCCAGAAGACTGTTACATGCCTGTCGCTTGCTGGAGACCGGGGCCTGCTTGCTGGGTCACTAGACGGCCATGTCAAAGTGTTTGATAGCAACGACGCTAGCTTCCCCGTCAAGTTCGGCTGGAAATACGGCGGGCCAGTATTGACTACGGCTCTGTCGCCCGACATGCGTCAATTGGCCACCGGCCTTACAACGGGACTTCTCAGCGTACGGACCAGAAGGACCGAACCAAGAAAGGCTCCGACAACTCCGAAACAACGAACAGAAACTATGTCTCGCGTCATGCGCGGCGCTGACTACAAAGGCGAGCTCGAAACGCAAACAATCACCATCTCTCACAAGCCGCCTCAGGCAACAAGGCTCAAGAACTATGAACGTCACATAAAGGCTTTTCGATGGTCCGATGCTCTCGATGCGGCGTTCAAGCAAGGCGTCGCCATTGATCAGACTCTCTTGGTTCTAGAGGAGCTAAGGGCGAGAGGGAAGATCGCCGTGAGTCTTCTCAATCGAGACGAGTCGGAGCTCGAACCGCTACTGAGGTGGTGCGTGCGACACATATCGAATCCCAGGCTCGTGAACGTCCTGGCAGACTGGGTAGGAGTCCTGGTCGAACTTCACGCCGCGAAGCTGGAGTCTTCTGCCGTCCTCTCCACGCTTGTCGCCACCCTGCATTCGAATGTTAGAGGTCAGGTCGATCGTGCGAGAGAGGCCCAAGTAATTGAGGGAATGTTGGAGCTTTTAATGGCTTAATTTAGGCGAACCGCGCAGGCTCGGTCCAACTTAATGTATATTATCCCGCAAGAACTTCAATAATTCGTGTGAGCTGAATATGCCTAATAGATACGCAACAATGAGGCGGCCCAAGACTCCGGAAAGGCACTAGCGACGCTCAAGCGCGATGATGAGCACCGTTCCTCAACGGCTTTTGATTACTAAGCACATGTGCTAGCCGGCAGGTCTGGTATATACGCGGCTCGACTTGAGGTTCGCACGCTCAGCGGTGGATGGATCAGCTCAATGTAGCGATACATGAGCTAGCCGCGGAGTTCAATGAGCTTATTGAAGGCGTGAAACTGAAGATTGACACCGCGGCAGAGACCACGAGAGAAGAGTCACTGGCAAGCCTCCAGCAGGCCCAAAGTGAGCCTTCCGGCGTCCTGGCTCAGGCGGAGCAAGCGAAGAGCCACCTAGAAAGTTCTATTGCGGGTTTCAAACAGTTTCAGCAGCAGCTAGCTCAGCTCGAACAGGTTTATTTAATATCGGAAGACCTGAAGAACGTCGTGAGAGAGCTTGAGAAAAACCAGAAGACCTTGGCCACTCCCGCCTAAATCTGGCATGGAGAGCAGGCAATGAGTGTGTGTCCTTGAGATTTTAGAGATAGTCATAACAGATATCTCGGCAGCACAATAGTCTATTGGGGTGTGCCGCGCATAGTGTGTTGCCTCCCGCGATAGTTGAAAGCAGTTGAGGACTCGGCGTGAGGCTACACTTGTCATCGCAGCTGGCTTTGTGCCAAGTTTCAATCGAATCAATTACCTGTTGATCTTTTAGCTATTGAATTGGGTTGCTCTTATAACGTTGGAAAAATTCGCATTTATAAACAAACACCGCTGTCCCCGAGTAGGTGGTCACCATATTCTACGCATCAGTTTACAAACCAAGCCCCTAGCTCCATGATTGAGTCTCGAGCCTTCCAGACTTCAGAAGGCGCGCTGATAGAGGAAGCTATAGCTAGAAATTAGTGTAGTTCGGATCTCGTGTGTAAATAGCGTTACGTCAGCTCTTCGCAGAGAGACAGCATGAGTGTTGAGGAGGATCCCACCGAAGAGTGGTCTTTCAGAGCGGTGGGACCCAAAAACGGGCTGAAGTTGGTGCCAGAGTCTGAGAGTCCTGAACCTGCGCGAACTGGAGCGCTGAAGCTTCTCGCGGTCTCCCCCAACTACGAGTACATAGCCGCGGCCAGCTCGGGGACGAACGGAGAGCTTGTCTTGGGACGCACCGATGACCTTCATAGATCTATTGAGGATCCAGAGGCAGAATTTCGCAAGGAAGCATCAAAGCACTACTCAGAGGTGCTCCAGATCGTCTTTTTGGCCAACAGCAGACAATTAGTCGTGGCCACGCGAAGGCAAGTAGAAATTCTGAATGTACCTGAGCTCAGCACAGCTGCTACTCTCAAACTTGACGACGATTTTCTGGATATCCAGACACTCCAGGCAACGCAAGGATTTGTGTACGCAACAACCAATTCAGGCGTGACCAAAGTCACGGCTCGTGAGGAGTGCAAGGTCGCTGACGCGTGCACTGTATTTGCAGTCCTTCAGGACGACACCATCATGACCTCTCAAAGTAGTTTTGGGCTGCCAGACTCGGCTGGTGAAATAAAGTGGATCGGAGAGGTCGCGCAAGGCCAGTTGGGTGTAGTCGCTGTAGATGCCGAAGATGACGACGAGCACCTGTTTTACATCCAAAATGGCACCGGGCTAGATGAGTGGCTTCTCGTTCCAGATGCATGCCCTCCTAATGCCGATGAATCAAGACCATGGGCGTGGTTTAGCTCAGCGATCCCCTCATACCCGCTAGCGCACGAACATACCGTGGTAGCCGCTTGCTCTCAGTCAACAGACTTGCTACTTTTTGCACAGGGCAAAAAGATCACTCCCCTAGATGATTCGGACAAGCTGCCGTTCACCTCGGAAGACGAAGATATCTCTCCACAGGGAGTCGCGATGGATCTCAGTAGCAGCATGACCGTATACACCCCAGTAAAAGGGGTTGACTCTGCGTCCAAGTTGCCGCTTCTTCTTCTACTATCCCAAGAGAGCAGGCTTCTGGTTTGGGCTGTCGCTAGTAAGACCGCTATTTCCAAGGGAACGTTTGCGCGGCCGCGAAACCTCGCCTCATCGGCTCAAGTTGAAAACATCGAGTCACTCGAGTTCAAGAAGAACGTGGACTCAGGCGAGAAGGTCATTGAGGGTCGCTTATCGAAGGGCGCAAAAGTGGATCAGAAGGATGAGGACAGTACTGGTCCCTCTCACGAGAGTAAGAAGGCAAGCATTTCGGAAGAAGATGTGGAGGAGATATCCTTGGAAGAAGCGAGCCCGATCAACGCTTCTCAAGACCAGAGGGCAGACTCGAAGCCAGGCGATGGCAAGGGTCCAGACTCAAGCGAGAAAGACGCCGGCCATGACCCCGACAAGAATCGCCGTCCAGGTGCTGACACCTCTGCGGAGGAATCGAAGGAATTGTCCGATGATTCGAGCCTGCAGAACTCTAGCCCTGCTGAGGAAGTAGGCATACAATCTACCGATCTGAGTCGGCCTGACGAGAGCTCACCACTCGCAGGGGACGAAGCGGGCTCTAGAGGCCTGCCAGAAAATCGCGATAAGACGCTCAACCTGCAGGCAGATACTTCTCCACTGGACTCAGATTCAAACGCGGCTATGAGCGCCACTGCGACCTCTGCGCAGACGAGAGAAGAGGGCAAAGACAATCTTGAGGGATCGCAAAGAGCAGCGAGCCAGTTTAGTACATCTTCAACCTTCAAATCGTCTTGGGGTGGGAATTCCTGGGCCTCAGCTGCTAAAGACGGCTCGCTGGCGCAGGAGCAGCTACACAGTAAGCGGTTTGGTCCTACCATTGGCAGCAGTTCAAATAGATCTGCTGAAACGGAAGCACCCACTTCCCAAGTCCCTGAGATCGGAGGACAGACAGGTAAAGCTCTGACCACTGAACGTGATTCAGCTACCTCTGCCAAAAAGGAGGATGCAAGTAACCAGTCGCTATTCACTGCCAAAACTTCCCCTGCTTTCTCTTTCGCGGGAACTCCAGACCCGTTCAGTCTCACAAAATCCAGTGCAGAGGTCAAAGATAGTTTCCTGTCTACCTCCAGCCACACCAACCTTGGTGGTGAGACAGTGAAGGGCAAAGACTCCACTTCATCCACCGCTGAGCGCCCACATAACGAGGATCCCGCCGCCCTTTCGTCTCCGGGCGACGACGCTTTCAAAACACAGAGCTTGCGCGATAGCCTACCGGACCCCTCAAGTGTATCCACGGCCAAGCGCGATAGCTTAAGCAGCGACGACAGTGGATCTACCGAGCAGGAGCGCTTGGCTCCATCTGCTGAACATGCCAAGGTATCAGACCAAGCCACTGAGACGAAAGATAATTATGAAGAGGATGTCAAGTCACAGGTGTCGAGCACCTCAAAAGACACCAACCAAAAAGACGTCGCATTTGGCGAACGCATGCGCTCACTGGCTTCACTCGAGTGGCAGGGCGACGTTGTAACGACATTCGCGGACTTTGCGACGACACTCAAGTCCTCGAACCTGGATAGCTTGGAACTCTTCGATGGAGTCTACGCTGAGACCAATGTACTGTTCCAGGTGCTAGATCAAAATCTGAAGGTACTAGAGAATTTCGTCGAATACGATCAAAACGCCTTTAGCGGTGACCTTGAAAGGCTTGATCTGGCGGAGGTACGCGTCGGGAACGTCAGTACCATAATGGAGGCAAATGTATCTCATTTTGAGAAAGCTCGAGTTCTTGCGGAGAGGTCCTCCAAGGTGCTCGGCTCCGCAATGGACCTAATGAACTCAACTGAGAAGCTAGGCCGTGAAATCGATCAGCTGCAGAGCGAGCTGGATCTACAGAGCGACGAAACGAGCGCTGAAGCGTATCGCTTAAGACCTCTGTCTCTCGCACACCAAATCATCAAGCGAGAACTTCATAAAAAACTGAGCAACTTCAGCGAGTCGTTGAAGGCAGCTAAGCTGAAAACCCTTTTAGTTGATGTCGAAAAACGAGGTATTGCCGATCGGCGAGGTCTCATTGTTGCGATTGAAACGGTGGATAGCCGATTGAAGCTGCTCGAAAGACGCTTCAACGCTCTCGAGGGACCGGCTCTGCGAACAGCGTCCGGCCTGGCCGCTTTATCTCTCGAAGATGGGGGACATCGGGGGGCGTTGCAAGCGATCCCGAGCTTTGGACTCTCCAAAAGCTTGATGGACGAAGAAGTTGAGGCTGTCAATAAGTATCTCAAGATTCCCGAGAGCTGTCGGGTGGAAGATCTCACGACTCTGGCCAGCTACTGAGCAGTAAGCGCGCTGAAGTTCTGAGCCCAACACACCAAAAAGCTAGTGGACAGGCTCCTTTCGCATCTAAGCAATATTAAGACCCAGCCAGCCCGCAACGAACCGCCAGTCCTGCACGAATTAATTTTATAGGGTCGAGTTGCTTTAGATTGTATGGACCAAGGCCAAACTGTATGATAGATATATTTCTTATTCTAGTCAACCTTTACATAACTTCCTGCAGCCGAGTTCTAGGGAGTTGAATCGATACAGTGTAGTTTTCCGCTACTTGTAGCTTGCCCAATTCATCTTGACGCTGATGGTCAGCAAACTGGCTGCGGTTGTTATACTCGACGAGGCTACGCACGTCGTCATAATAAAACACGACAAGAACTCCGAGAATGTAAGTCTTGTGACTAGTTCACAGCAGCTCATGATACTTTCTTCGAGGGTGAAGGGCCGCCTGCATCGGTGCTGGACATGATTATATGTGCAGGTGGTGTCAACAGCGTCCGGGAAACCAGGTCTTTACGCACTCATCGTATGTCTGGTGAAATGAACGAGAATCTGGCTCGAATTTGTGATATGCTTTTGGGCCGATGGTCGTCGCTTTCATGTCAAAACATCATTTCTTCTTCTTGTCTTCCTTCTTAGCAGATGCTTTCTTGGGTGCGCCTTTACCTTTGCGCTTGAGGTACTCCACCCGCTGAAGTCTGTAAGCTTCGTCCGGATCGTAGCAGTGCCAGTCTGGGTAAGTGGAGTTCAGCTGCTTCGGAGTCGGCAAAACCTTCAACGACGGATAGTAGTAGTCTTTGAGCTGTTTGCCCTTGAGGGACTCTCTAAGCACTTTGACACCGATTCTCTGGTTGTCCGGGTTGAATGCCTTATTGAACACCCAGCACTGCAGCTTGTACACGTCGCGCAAGCGAGCGGGTGTGGCCATGGTGCTCGATCAACTGAAACCGAACGGGCTCGAGTTTGAGTTTCACGAGGACGAGGGTAGTGTTTCGAACATATTATCACATCAGTTTGTCAGACTACCTGGTGAATGCAGCGGTCCTGATCTTATGCAGGTCCAGAACATCACACGAGCATACGAGCACGAATTGTAGCGATCTGCTCTGCGGGTCTTCATCTCGGACTGAATAGAGACTTTATCGCGAGAAATCTATCAGAATTTCCAGGACTTCCTCGGAGGTATAACAACTAAGAGCCAAACCGCGTGAGCGTTGTACCTTACCCATAAAGAGACATATACACCCTGAAGTTCGGTGAGCGCAAGGCCTTTAGCTTGGCAGGACCCGGGAGAATTCGAAGCTTATGAGTGAGCCGTTTTCATATCTCGATGACCCCGGCGTCAAAATCCGCTATCGAAAGAGAGCGGAAGTCACGGGCATTGCATTGGAAGAGCTTCTCGAGAATGACGATCAGTTTGTCTCTGTGATCGAAAAGAACGCGTTCATCTTCGAGAGAGTGTGGTATGCGGGTCACATATTTACCATGACATGCTCCATCTTGAGTATCCTTCTTTGTCTGACGCGCCAAGTGCTCAAGCCATGGCCGAGGCTGTTTTATCGAGTCACATTTTTGGGAGCCGCTGGCACGTACGCCATCAGTCTATTTCAGAACCTAAATGGCGCGGAACCTGGTTTTTTCGCTCTATTGCCTCTGGCATCGTTCCAATACATGTGCCTGGCTCTTGCTTGGACGTACACAACGCCCCATACAATCAAACTGGTTCCATACGCACTATATTCGCTTCTCCATGTTGCGGACACGGCCAGCGAACATCACACTGAATCAAAATCACGCATGAAAATTGCACAAAGCCTGAGTGATGACCTCGCGCCCCGAGTCATCAATCTTCTGGGCTACCTAGATGTCTGGCTGATGATAGAGCTGATTCGTGATGCCCTGCTGATTCGCCGTGGTGCCGTATTCGCATTGTTCATCTTTGGGTTTTTCTATCGAGTCAAGCTGATGTTCAACCCTTCCTCGTGGGATGCGTTTTACGATTGTTATCTACGACTTGATGGATACCTCAGAGACCATAAACGGCCAGATAAGGTGCGCGAATTGTGGATCAGGCTGCGTAACCGCTTTGAGGAGAGAAGGCTTCAGACTTCTGGCCTCCACGCGCGTGAAAGAAACACTGCGATCGAGTTTCGCAATCTCATGGACTCTGTTCATTGACGCTGCGTTAGGGAGTGAATGTTGGGCCTGATTCTCCCATGAGGTCTCAGGTATGTTCTTGGCTAGACGGCGACTGCATACATAGGGTCTCGCAAGTAGCCGGTGACGATTGTTTAGGATGATAGTTTGTGCATTAAGGTATTGTAAATCAAACTCTGCTATGCCACGGTGGCGCGATGTTTTTAGGACTACAACAGAATCAAAGACTGGCGCCTAATGATCTATAGGTGGTGGTGTGCAATATCTGACCACACATCTTTTTTTACGCTACCACTGAAGTTCACTTCGGCTTACTCGCCGCTCCCGAAAGTGCAGCTAACATTTGCCTCAGCTGACTTCGCGAGGTAAGTTACGTCTACTGGTACTTTTCAATAGCGAGTTTCCGGCCCTGCCAACCCGGGAACGCTTTGCTTCCCTCAATGCGGCCTGGAGAGTCCCCGTATTTTGCAAGCGACTCTGAGAGCTCGCGTGCGTACAGCTGAAGCCGGTCCCTATAGCGTGGGTCGTCGCTCGGCTCGCTGCGAAGAAGTAGATCAACCCCTCTGTTGAGTGCGGACAGGCCTTGTTGATAATGCCCCGCCCATAGCTCCACCTGACCAGTCAAGCGAGCAAGCATGGGGTCGTCTTTGGAGACCGTACTGGGTAGATTCTCGGAAAACAGGGCAACAAGTTGCTTTTGCGTCGTAGATCCCGTGTAGGGCTGTCTAGTGAAATGTGCAACCAGTCGCGGCAGCACAGCGGCGACTTTGGCAAGGTAGTCGCTGGGTCCACTTTGCGCGGCCTTAGAGAGACGCGTCAGACCGACCAGGACGTCCTCGTAGAGACCAAGCTGTGCGCTAAGAGCTGTGAAGTTCGTGTATGTAGGAATGTGCGGCTCACTGTTTTGGTTAACTCGAATTGCTTGCTTGATTGCATGGTGCGCCGCCTGCGGCTGCTCGAGTTGCAACAGAGCGGTAGCCAAGTTGGACCAGCCTGATGGATCATCCTCGTTGATCGCGAGCTGGCGCCGAAGATGCCTTACACTTTCCTTCCAGTCCCCCAGCCCCAAAGCCGAAGACGAGGCCAGTTTGAGTGCGTCATAGTATGTCGGTTCGCGCTCCAGGGCCTCATTGAGATGCTCAAGGGCTCTTCGCAAGTCGCCGTCCGCCACGGCTTTCTGAGCCAAGCGATACTTCGCTTTGGGCACGCGGAATTTGTCCCATGCCTGTTGCCAGAGGCAAGGATCAGACGATATGTCGCCGCGGAGCAGCAAAGCGTCCGCATTATCGGCCAGATCCTTCGACTCTAGAACCTGGAGGGCCCCCTCAGTATCTCCTGCGGCTGTCAGACAGATCGCGACATCGAGCGGCCGGCTGAGATGCCTGTAGAAAGTGACGGCGTTGCCGAAGTCAGACATAGCCACCAATCTGCGTGCCGCTAACTCATCAATCTCTTGCCATGGGAGGGGCACGAGGATGTGAAAATAGCGCAGTGGGTCGAATTTGCCAGGTTCGTAGGAGTGGATGGCCTCGCTTATTTTCATAAGCTGGACGGTTCCCCTCTCTAGCTCAGCGATGTCCTTCTGTTCGTAAATGCTGCGATAGTAGAGAGCAGCCTTGCGGATCGAAAAGTCAATCTGGTCAAAGTCTGAAGTTTCTGTAATCCGGCGGATGTAGGGGAGCACTTGCTCGTTGACAACGGAACTCGAGGAGGGGTTCGTTAGGACTATGTAACGAGCGCGCAGGAGAAGAACAGCGTACTCGACATCCGACAGCCGCGACGTACTGAGCTTCTGTTCCTCAGAATCTAGGAACTTAGGAGGCTCGAATAGCTCTTCATTCGAATGAACCCTCTCGGTCCCAAGGGGAGTGCGATCGCATGGCTCGCCAACCGACACAGAGCTGGCCAAGCAGTTCACGCGCATTCTGTCCAGTGTCTGGTGATGAGTATACTGCACACGAACGCCTGCCTCGCGGGGCCTAAAATTCAATTGAGATTGCGCCATCTCCAAGTTGGAGAGAAGGACGTCTGGCTCCCCAAATACAGCCGCGGCGCGAGCCGCCTCGAGACACTCCTCGGGCGTGCCCAATCGAGTGCTATAAAACTCGAGAATTTTGGATTTCATCGCATCGCTGTTGGCCGCATGGGGTTCGAGGGCATGTTTTACTACACAGGCTCGGGCGTGCCACAACGGACACTTTTGAAAGGACTCGATCAGCACATCGAGAGGCCGAACCTCGCATTTTCCAGACGGATTGACGAAGTTCCGTAGAAGGAACTCACCGAACTCATCTGTCTTCGAGCCCGACATGGAGAATTTCTCCCTAACCTGAAAAAGCTTATTTCGTCTGTCAAAGCTCGAATAGGGGAAAGGAAGGGGGGAACAGGGGAGGGCGGTTGATGCGTGCCCCTCCTTCATCGGCCTGCGCACGAGCTGCTCGCGCGCCCTCGCTTGGAGCGGACCGTTCTCAGATTGAATTGATTACGACCTGAGACCAGGCTTGAACAGGGCAGTTAGGATTGCTGACCACAATCGCAGGCTCAAATCGAGACGGCACAATCGCCTGGAACGGCACCAGTGATTGGACATACTATGTGAAACAATTGTAGCCAAAACGCACTGCGATCCTAGGAGCGTACCCATCTGATCGGTGCTTGTCCGCGCCGTTCCATCGCGACGTGTTCGGCTCTCCTTGCATGGCTGCTCCCTTCTCCACTCGCTACCCCCCCCTTCCCTTCCCATCGCGCCCATTCGACTGAACTGTCCTCTCAAGGCCTGTATGAGGCCCGACCTCAGCTAATGCTGCTCGGTGCCGCACACGTGGGTGGGAGAGCAAAAAATTAGGTAAGGGCAAGTGGGCAAGACATCAATCAGTCCAGGAAGGAAAGAAGGCAGCTGAAGAGAATCGCACTAATCGGTCCAACGTAAATGGGCTGAGGCAGGCCCTTTCTCAGATCTAGCGCATGAAAGAGCCTAAGCAATCACAGTCTCGGGCGGGCGCGGACCCGCCGAAGTGGCATCACCGTGGCTCTGTTTCCTCGCATCGCAGCGCCCGGTCGAGCCACTCGCAGGAGTCGCATAGGAGCCGCGCCCGGCTCCCACGACGGGGACGGCGCTTCTCCCTGTCGTCGCTGCACTCCCAGGCCGTGAGCATGCACTCCTCGTCGTCCACTGGCACCAACGCTCACTCACGGAAAACTTCGCATGCTGACGACAGCGACGCGAGCGACACGAATGAGTCACTGGGCGAGACTGAAGAGGATGTCTGGTTTCCTACAGACGCTCGAGACAACGGCGATATCCATGTGGATGAGCTAGACCAGCTGCTCAATCTTTCTGAGGAAGAGGCTCTTGAGAATGAAAACGAAGGCCAGATCTCCTTCACCGGACCTGGCTCGGCCCCTCGGCCATTTAGTGTCGGCACAGTAGTTCCTGAAGACGCGGATCCAAGCCCGCAACCCCCTGCCAGCCCCCGCAAGCAGTTCGTTGAGTACACAGCCGCGTTCGACCCCCAATACCCCGGCACTTCTTCTAGCAGTGGCGACTCGGAGCAGAAGCTCGAAGCCCCTCTCGTAGAGTCGCCGCCGCCTATTCCAGAACTGACTTTGCCGACTGATGAGCCTGATCCGCTCGAGCGACTCTCAGGCACTAAGCCCCTGATCTCTGACGCTCGCAGTGAGGTACCAAGGTTTGGAGCAGTGCTGCCTTCGCTCCGAAAGCGTCCCTCTGATAATCAGTTGCGAGAGGAGGATCAGCAGAGCCAGCGCTATAGCTTTTTCGCACCAAGTCTGGAGAATACGGTTCACGCGCCAGACCTGGCGTCACTCGTTGGCGAATCCAATTCGTTCAGTAGCCTTTTCAATCCTGCAAACGGAACTTGGTTCCTAGATTGCTTCAGACCCACCGATGTGGAAATGAAGGCACTCTCGCGTGCGTTTGGGATCCACCCCCTCACTACAGAGGACATCCAAACTGAAGACGCTCGTGAGAAGTACGAGTCTTTCAAAAATTACTACCTTGTTGTCTACCACACATTTGAAAACGATCGGGAAGACGAAAATTACATGAAAGCCATCAACTTCTACATACTGGTTTTCAAGGAAGGCGTCATATCCTTTCATTTCGAGCCCGTTTCGCACTGCCGTAACGTGCGGCGCCGCATGCGGCAGCTCCGCGACTACATTAATTTCACGCCAGACTGGGTCGCCTACGCGCTCATTGACGACATCACGGACTCTTTCGCTCCGGAGATACAGAGCGTCGAAGAGGAGGCTGACTTCATCGAGGACGCCGTCTATCTGGATCATGACGGTGAAATCGAAATGCACGATCTGCTAAGGCGGCTCGGTGAAGGTCGCCGCCACACAATGCATCTCCTCCGCATGTTGTCGGGCAAAGCAGACGTCGTCCGTGGATTCGCCAAGCGTGTCAACGAGCGCGCGATGCCGTCGGAAATGAACTTGTACTTAGGTGACATCCAAGACCACATTGTCACAATGTACCAGAATCTTTCCGCGTATGAAAAGATCTTTAGTCGCACGCATTTCAACTACATGGGTCTTCTGCAGATGGAGTTTGTCGACTCGAGCAATCGCATGACTGGCGTTCTGGGCAAAGTGACTATTCTCGGAACTGTGCTCGTGCCTATGAACCTCATTACAGGTCTCTTTGGCATGAACGTGAAAGTTCCTGGCCAGGACGCCGAGAACCTGCACTGGTTTTTCGGTATCTTGGGACTTGTCCTGTTCCTCATCGTGACACTACTGCTAGGCTCCACGCTATACATGAAGCTGGCGGTCAATCGCCGCAATCCCAGACGGACACAATAGATGTCAAATAATCTGTGTGGTGTACCGCGCTGATATGCGGACCCATTTGGGAATTCAAAGAGTCTATAGCCACGCTGGTAAGTGTGATTCAAAAGCAGTCGAAACATTAAAACGCATTAGCATATGAGGGAGCTTTAATACAAGCGCTCCTGTTGGTATCTTAATTGCTATATATGTATAATAGGTTGATCTTCCTTTACAAACTCCGCTGATGCCGCCTAGTGCCGCCGGATGTCGTCGGATGTCGCCGGAGGCCACTCTGTGTACTATCTTTCTATATGAGAAAGCTGTAATACAAGCGCTCCTGTTGGCATCTTAATTGCTCTATATGTATCTTTCTTTACGAATTTGGCCTAATGCCGCCTGGTGCCGCCGGATGTCGCTGGATGTCACCAAATGCCACTCCGTGGACTATGCGTTGCGTGAATGCGCCGAGCGCCTTGCGGAACTTCAATTTCTAGGGATCACCAGATTCATGAGTCGAGAGCTTGAATAAATATGCGATAATAAATATGGAGTGACGTGCAGGACTTTCACTCACCTTCTTAAACTTTCAAAGAGACATTTTGGTCCATGACCCAGTTTGTTGTCATTAGGAAAGTCGTCAGCGCCTCGGTCCGCTGTCTCAGTCGCGCCGAAGTATCTTCAAGGTCGCGGCCCAGATCCGTGACGAGCTGCTCTAGTAGTAGCTTGTTGTTGTTGTGCACAGCGACGCACATTAAGACATATGCCCATGAGAGAACTTTGTGAGCAGCACGGGCAGTGACGTTCTCTACAAGCTGTGCCAAGTTTGTGTGGTTATCGAAGCGGGCCATGTAGAAGTCGATTCGCTCCCGTTGTCGCTTGCCCACGCCGCTAGGCGTCGTTGATCTAGTGGACGCCGCCGAAGAGGTAGATGGTTCCGGGTTGTACTTCACGCAGTTATAGTAGCTCTTGCCGCTGTGCTCCGCCCATGGCTGCGAGCAAACCCAGCAGAACTCATGTCGGCAGCTCGAGCACACCATATGATTGCATCCTTCCGAGCGTTGTATTTGCGTCGAGCACTGAGGACACTGCTTAGTGTTCTGCGATATCCACAGTGAAGATCTTTGCTCATGGTCGACGATAGCCAGCCACTGGCTTGCGACGTTGCATGGCACAGCAAAATGCTCCTCTTCGAGACCACAGTGAAAACAGAAAGTTTGTGCGCACCGACACCGAACAGGATGAGACTTGCTATCCGGCTCGGGAGCTAGCCGTGATTGGCTCTCGGCAATGTACTCGCACCCCGGACGCGGGCAATGCCTGAACCGGTCAGGATGTTTGCTGATATAGCTTCCAGCTAGTCTGTAGTCGAATTGCGTCAAGAGGACGTTGTCCTTCAGATTCTCAACAACGTCGCGTGTTACCAGCAGCTGACAATCGTGAGCACCCGGGCAGCGCGTTGAAAATAACTTTCGTTCCTCGATCATATGGATCTCCACATGCTTCTTGAAACAAGATAAGCACACGAAATGGCCGCATCCCATGGAGTGGGTGGCTGCGTTAGCCAAGCAGATCGGGCACTCGCCTAGGTGGCGCTTCTTCCTGCTACTTGCATCCGGCCGCCTCTGATGGCTCTCCTGTTCGCACAGTGTCAACTTCGCGAAGTCACTATGGTTAAGACCTAAACTCTCGGCAGCCTTCGCGGGGTACTCGACGAAATAACTCGTCGCCTCACCCACGTTCCAGTCTCTCAGATTCAGAACTAGTTGCGCAGCTCCAGGCCTGAGACCCAGCACTTGTGAAGCGCGCTTGGTTTGCGCGGCTAGGTATTGTTGGACTTCCTCAACGGTTGTGATCTTAAACTCGTCGAGGCACAGGCGCCCAAACTCATTTGCTAAGTCGCCAGTTGTTTCTTTCAGCTCTGCGAGATCTACTTCAGAATCAGAGCTCAGATACTCATCACTGGTCTCAAAGTCGCTCATAAATGCATGAGGCGAAGACGATGTTAGTCATTGAGAAATGACACTAGGCTTCTGGTTCCAGCTCCAGTGGCGGCGATAATAAGCAGATGTACCGTCGCATAAAGCCAGATAAATTACACAATTAGACAGAAATAAGCATTAAGAGATAATCGCTAATATCTGTAGCTATTGAGCTCAACATCGCGCTGTCCCATCGTATCGTGTGACAGCACCGATCCTGTTGCCGGGTATGGCCACCGAGTGCGTGGTTCAACCAGTGGTTTGCCACGCGCCGCGATGCTTGCAGCTTGAAAACTTAGCTCACCTGTCCAGAACACGATCTCAAGGATGACATGTAGCACTGCCAGCAGCGCCATTGTCATACCGTGAAAGATCCACCAGGGAGGTCGACTATGGCGTGCCATCAGTGATGCACCAGCGTATGAGTTCCGTGACGCGTTGCCTATCAAGCTCTTCAAATAGCCACAATCCATACACCTTTTCCGAGCTGATCTGCATCATGATCGTCGCATCTTGAAGTTCCACTTCCATAGGTTGACGCCCGAGGTGGGTGCTGCGTAGCGCGGGAGTAATCCCGAGGAAAAAATCAGCAAGATTCTGCCTGTTTAAAACCAGAACTGCGTAGGGATAGTCGTCGCTCGCGATGCGTGAGTAGAGAAACATCGTTCCTTTGCAGTCAATCTGCTCCCAGTTCTCAGTGGTCGTATTGAACTCATAGATATCGCAGATCGAAGATGAGTATATGATTTTGTCTAAGCATGGATCATGTCGTTTGAGAACCGAGTGGTTGTACTTCTTATTAGCGTCCGTCTCCTCCATAAGTGACAGAAGTGTGAGAACAGTAGTTCTACCCTTGCCTTCGCGAAACTAACGCTTCACCGAGCGCGTGGGCCTCACGAAGGTGAGAGCTGTGATCAAGACTTTGCAAGATACTTCGCAGAAATAAGCTATTGTTGCTTGGAATACCTGTAGAACTTAATATAGTAGAAGGCCTGAACTTGGGCCACAATTGCATCTAGATTTGCTCAAGAACCTTGTCCGCGGCAGTCTCATTCAGAGAGGTTCCGTCGGCTTCACGGAACACCTTGGCGACCTTTCCGTCCTCGATGTACGCAACGTAGCGTTGCGAGCGGGGGTGACCGAAGAGTTTGCCGCCATCGAATGTGACATCCCACGCCTTAGGAAAGTTACCGGTCGGATCGGCGTGGACGTCGACGTACTTGCCAACGTGAGGCACATTGACGGTCTCGCTAATCTTCTCCTGCCAGGCTGTGGCAACGAACGGATCGTTGACGGTGACCACGTAGATCTTTTTGATCCCTTTCTCCTGGAACTTCTCGAAGTCCCGAATGAACTCGGGAATGTGGCGTTGCGAGCAGGCCGGAGTGAAAGCACCCGGAACCCCAACAATCAGGAATTTACCGCTCGCAGTCTTGTCAGCCAGGCTGACTTCCTTGTCTGGGCCGTCGAGCACAGGCGAGGAGGGCACAGAGTCGCCCACGGCGAGCCGGCGAAGCGCTGAAGACTGAAAGTTTCGCGCAAGGACAGCGCGAGGTAGCAGCGAAGCCTGGCGCAATTGAGTGAAACGCAACATGTTTAGGTGGTTTTGAGCTACGATCTCCTGTATTCGGAACGATTCAAGCTCACCCGAATATATATATATGTCTATATATATGGATATATGAGGGCACACGCGCAGCAAGGTCACGCCCAGGTACGTGCCCCTTGACCACCAACCACCACTCACTCAGTCGCAACAACCGGTCCCCAATTGCGAGCGTCGTAATGTGAGGATCAATTCCGCGCCGAACAACGCAACAACACAAGAACACTAGTTTTCATCACAATGCCAGTGTCACCAGGTCTGTTATTTCTCGTTGCTTGCCTAGTGTCATGTCAGGTCTCGATCAATACATCTCTTCTGTGACAACAAGGGTTAGGTCGTTCGAGGAGGTGGTTGCGTCAACCGCCCGATGTCGACGAATTCGCACGGTGCATAACGAGATAAGATGGCTGGATAGCCACATATTCTGTAAACTCCAGAGTCAGTATTATTTAAACCGGTTTGATATAGGACACATTAGCTGATTGCGGCTATATTGCCTCAGCACGAGTCCTGGGCTGTCATACCCGGACCGAGAATGGAGTTCTGATCAATAAGGGAGCGGTTCGGCCTTAGCAGTGGCCTCCCGCTGCCGATCCTGGTAACGCGTGTCATCTTCATAAGAGATGCGAGGTCTCTTGCTCAAAGGCTCGGTAGCTTCATGCGATGGCCGCTTGTTTGCACTGACTCCTTCAGCATACTGCTGCTCTGCCTCTTTGAGCTCTTCATGCAGGTTTTCTGGTTCCGCGATCTGCTGCTCAATCAGCAGCTGCCATGACTCGCATCGCCTAGCCAAAAACTGCAGGGACTGAGCCTCAGCATTGTTAGAGAAGTCCGGAGAATTGTGGTGACCTTCAGAGCCCAGGGGCTCGAGAACTTCGGGGCAACTAAACTCTTCCGTTCTTGGCTCGGACTGAAGCAATTTTGTCAGCCGTTCGTTTCCAATCTTCGTCATGAGTGGATACAGGTTGTTATCCGCTATTAAGTTGAGCGGCATTTTGTCACTGAATTCAGTCCTCAGAGGTCCAAGTGAGCTTTTTTCGATGCTTGGACATTGTTTCTCTTTCCACTCTCTCCAGATTTGTTCAGAACCGAATACTCTTACGGCTTTTTGCTTGTAGTCGCGCTCCAAAACCTTGAGGCTGGTCGTTGTGAGCTTTGTGATCGTATTCTGCATAGCTTCGTTACCATTTGTCTTAGAGGTGATCGTACTGAGAGCGATCAGTGAAATCTCGGCCAGAAGTCGTGCTGCTTCTGGTGGCAGGAAATCACTCCACGTCCATCCATGTAGGTCGACGAAGGCATCTCGGAGTGTTACCTTAGAGTTGGCCTTCCAGTTTGCAGACCTTAGTTTGTTCCATTTGCGTGAATAGACGGTCAAGAACTCCGCGAGATCGCGCTCAGGCAACTGAGACAGATCTTGAAAAATCTGAGTGACGAGGTAAGGTGTCAAATCTTGGTCTCTTTCCGGCACAGAGGCAGCAGCGGCCACCTTGCCGCGCTTGTTCAAGCGGCCTGGGTGGGCAAAGCCCTTTGTGACCGCAAGAAGCTGGATTATGCGACCCGCCATGTGCGAATGCAGCTGGGGGTCAAGCCTAGCCAGCACGCTTCGACAGGTGCGAAGATAGACTACACTGTTTGTGCCCTGCGCAAGCTTCGCTATGTGATCAGCTCGTTTTTCTGGGTATGACCATAATTCGCTGACGCTGTTTAGTGGAAGCACAGCAAATGCTGTCTCAAGTAGAGCGAAGAATAGCTCGGCGTGGGTCTCCGAAATACCCAAAGCCAGATCCAAGACGCGAGAGACTTGGGGCAGCTTGCGCTGGCCGGAGTAATCAAGCAGCCTTTGGGTCAGATCGAGACGAATGGTCGGATGTGCCGCCATCGCATCCCGCGTTGAGGTGTCCAGCTCGTAAACTAGCCCGATGGCACTATCATCGGCTGAAGCAAGCGCATCTTCTAGGCGTGTGTCCTCTACCTGCAGCGAGCGCGCAGCCATGCGAGACGCCGGATTGTGCGATGGCTAGGTGTTCGGCCTGTCGATCCCAACTCGACGTCTACACAGCTACAGGCCTGCAAGCGAGATGAAGCTGCGTTCGTAGGGTTTTCCAGCCCTGACGTACTTCGGGCCCAGGGCAGGGTCAACGGGGAGACCTGCATGCTCGAACGCGACGGTGGTTTCGACGATTCGCGTGGTGCCACCACTAAAGTGGTGGTGGCAACAATGAGTGTGTGGGATTACGCAGCTTGAACTCACCTTCTATGGATTCTCTTGAAACTTTGTGGCATAAATTCGAGCGCTGCGCTCAGACAATTGAGTCGAAAACCTACCTTGCGGAGGAACTGCTTCGAGACTTGGCCGCTGTAGATAACATTGATCGTCACATTGAGATGATAGCTAGCGAACGCAACGCGATCAGAGCTCTCATTCAGCTTAACTCCTCCGTCGACTTATAAGTAGGAGCTTTCAGCCTCCCAATGAGAATGCGTCAGTCAGTTCGAGGCGCGACTGCTTCTGGGTGTCGCTTTTGGGTGACTCCAGAACGGCATCACCGTTCATGTTGCACCCGTATGCCTAAACCAGGGGTACTTTGAAGCTCTTGTGTCACCAACCCCTTTCAGGGTATAGCAGAGCGCTTGTCTTCGCTGCGGGTTTGGAGCCAAGCAAGTCGTTTTTAACTCATCAGCACGCCATATGTTCCTTTTAGATGAGATAAAGCAGAGACTGCCAGCTGAACTGAAATCTGAGTTGCCTCCCTCAAGAATCTCTATAATTTGAGCGTATACCACCAAGGAATTGTTTTGAAAGGAGTGATTTCATTAAATATCTATGTTGCAATAGTGTAATACGAGGTTTGTGTGGCTAAAATTGTAATCAGAATGATCTCGTATGCACTTAGGGGTGTCATTGCGGTGAGTGCGCTTTTCTTTTTCGTGGCCGAGTGGTGCATTGAGCACTGGAGGAAGTGAAGGTGTCATTGCCTGCGCGAATTCCTCGCCTGTGACCGCACAGTGACCATCAGCCACCCGAGTTCCTTATCCCATTAGGTCAGGGGAGAATGGAGGCATATCTGTCGGGGTCTGTTGAGATTGCTGCTGAGGCCGCTGAGAAAGCTGTCTGTTTTGCTGCTGAGCTTGTTGCTGGGCTTGTTGTTGAGCTTGCTGTTGCGCGCGCGCTCGATTGAGCATTATTTGGCGCATCTGAGCCTGGGTCAGCTGCGATGGGCGACGGCCCTGCATTTGCTGGACCTGCGAAGGCATTTGCATCGCCACCTGTTGGGTCATAGGCACGTTCGGCATCGAGTTGGCGGTCATCTGGTTCAGTCGTCCAGGAGCCTGCAGAGGGCTGCCACTGGGGCTCATTCCCATTCCCATCCCCATTCCTACCTGATTGTTCATATGATTCATTTGGGAGCCCGAAGAGGCGTTCATAGAAGAGGGCACATCGGATTGAAGCCGCGCTCCCATATGAGGGCTGGTCAAGGTCGGGCTTGTGCTATTGAGATGGGGGTTCATTCGGCTGTCCAACAAGGGGCTGGACATCTGGCTGACTGAACTACCTTGGCCATTCAAAGGTCCACTCGTTTGATTACCCATTTGGTCGCCGAGGGAATTGTTCAGTTGTGAACCCATTTGGCCCCCCATCTGACTACCGATCCGGCTCCCCATCGAGTTGCCCAGTTGGCTGCTCAATGGGTTGTTCAACTGGCTACTCATTGAGCTGTTCATTTGGTTGTTCATGTTGTGGCCCATCTGGTTGTTCATTTGATTGATGAGTTGATTACCCATTTGGCCGCCCATCTGGCTACCGACCTGGCCGCCGACCTGGCCGCCCATCTGACCCGCTATTCTGTTGCCCAACTGGTTGCTCATCTGGTTGCCGAGCTGATTTCCTCCCTGGCCGCCCATCTGGCCGCCCAGCTGGCCGCCCACTTGGCTGCCAGACTGATTGTTCATCTGGCCAAGTGAGCTCCCCATCTGGTGGATGGGTAGCTGGCTCCCCAGTGGGTTGGCCTGGCTCCCTCCTGCACCTGCAGTCTGGGCAGCTCCCATCTGTCCCATGAGGTTCATCGGGACGCGTCCCATGCTGCTGAGAGGCCTGTTGAGGCGCTGTTGCGCGCTCGCAGGCATTGGAGGCATCATTTGCTGGCCCGCTTGGCCCGGCTGCGGACGGGCGACGCGCTGTTGTGTTTGCACGGATGGCGTAGGCTGCGTTGGTCGTGCAGCCGTTGGTGGGCTTGCGTTGCGCATCATCTGTTGTTGCTGCGCGCGGGCTCTGAGAATGGCCTGCTGCTGGGCCTGGGCCTGTATTTGGTGCTGTGCCGTGGGGCCCGGTGGTACGTGATTCATAGCCAGTTGCTGCACGAGCGCTTGTTGCTGAAGACGCGCCGATTGTTGTTGCATTTGCTGAGACTGGTATAGCTGTCTAGCCAGCTGCGAGGGGCTTGGCTGGGTGATTTGGGTTGGTGGCAGGTTGATGGTCGGGGGCGCGGCCGATCCCGATGCGGAGGACGAGGAGTTTGCTGGTCCCCCGCTCGCCAGGCTCGCGCGCGCGGCAGTAGTCCCCGCGGATATCCCGGGGGGGTTGATGTTTTTCTTGCGCCGGAGCTGTTCGATGAAGCTCATGCGCACGAACTGGGAGGATCCGCGCGAGGGCCTTTCCACGCTCGCCATGCCCAGCATGAAGTCTTCGTAGGCAGACCCCTTGTGGGGACTCTCCTCGACGATGCGGCGAATGCGACGCGGATGCGTGAGGCGATGCCGGTAGTATTTAGTGTCGCGCAGGCGCTTGGTCACCCCAAGGGTCGCATGAAGTCCCTGTTTCCAGGAGCGCGCGTCGACCCGGGCGAGGTCGAGCTTGCGAACGGACGCGTTGAGGATTTCCGCCTCCATGCTGATTGCAAAAATGTCTGTGAGCCGGCGGCCTGTGCCAGCATCGCTGAGGCCCATGAGATCATTCAGGAGACTGCATCCGGTCGGCCGCAAGAGCACGCGGAACGTCGGAGGCTGCGGCTTGGCCGCGGGCGGCACGCTGGATTCCTTGGGGCCGCGATCGCCGTCGCTGCGCTTCGTATCGTTCTCGTCGAGTGAAGGCCCGGCCGCATTGTCGCCGGCTCGATCCCGTGTGCCAGGGCTCGGTCGCTGAGCCAGCGCCGCCTCACGGTCTCTCAGCGCTGCGGCTGAAGCCGACGCTCCTGAGCTCGGGCTGTTCCCTACAAGGCTGCTCGCCAATCGGTCGCCTTGGTGCGCAGCGATCGCCGTTTTCTGATCTTGATGCGCTTGTGGGGTTCCAGTTGAGGTCGCCCCCTGAGCACTGTGTTGTCCCTCTTCACTTCGCGCCTCCGTGGGTTCATTCGTACCCTTAGGTGTTGAGCCTGGCGCTGCGATAGTAGCTTTGGGCGAGCTCACCTGCCCTTTGGTAGCTCCCGCCGTATTCAGCTCATGTGCGAGCGCGGCTGTTGAGGCGTCCGTGCGAGAGGAAGAGCCGGCCAACCGCGGCGACTCGGCGCTTGCGAGTTTGGTCTGCGTCTGCGCCGGCCCCAGCTTCGCTGCATCAGCAGTCGCCCGGCCGTTCTGTGCCGGCGCGCGCGTGGCAAGTCTCGTCACACCCGTGAGCGACGCTTTGAGGTCGGCTGAGGGCTGTTTACCCGCGAAAGTTTTTCTGTCTTTCTCCCTGGGGTCGAATTCCTGGTCGGGCCGGGCGTTGGGCTGAAAGTTACGGTAGTCGACGAGCTTGAGGATTGCGCATCCCTCGTAGAGTGTGATGCCCGAGTCGCGGAAGACCTCCGAGGCCACTGCGGGTAGCTCGCCCTGGCGCACGCTTTGCAGGAAGAGCGCCATGACGGGGTTGCTCCGGGGAATGATGCCGTCCTGCCCGCTGAACCGGTAGTGTGTCGAGTGTATGTGCAGCTCGATGCTGGGCGGGCTGCTTTCGTACTTGGCGAGGATAGACGCTGTGTCCTCACTGAAGCTGACTGGAGCTGCTGGCGCAGCTGCCGCAGCGACCCGCGGCGTCTGCGACGAAGTCGATGCGGATGCTGCGGCCGGGGTCGCCGGTCGCGATGTCGCCGCTATCAACGGCGAAGCCGTCTTCTCGCCGGCTGCAGCGGCGCCTCCCGCAGTGCCCGTGGTAGAGTTCCCAGCGAGACCCGCGGCGAGCCCCGAAACAGGGCCCTGAGCGGGGCCCATTGCAGCGCTCATCGTCACTGCAGTATGATTATTGGGTAGGGTAATCTCATCTCTCCCCTTAATCCTAGATAGTTCAAACGTGTTTCGAGGTGATTGCAATTGTGAAGAAAATTGTAATCTGAAGCCAGTTCTATGAGAAGTAAATGATTAATCTTAGTCCACACAAACATCATTCTTGCCCCTGGCTAGCGCGGTCCCGTATATCACCCTTGGCTGCCGTGGCGCTGGCGAGAGCACCTGGCGGGTGGAAACTGCGCTCTAACATCTGTTCAGCTCGTGTCGTAGCAGATAGGCACGTCCGAACCACGACGCGGCCAAAGTCACGCTCGCGCACCGACTGAAAAGGCCCCCAGCCAAGCATGGATTTGGCGGCAGGGTTGCATATGCCTTATCAAGGGAATCGCGTCTTGCTTAAATATAACATCCCTGTGATATTTAAAGTAGCAGTAAACAAGCCTAGCAACTTCGAGCTGGAACCTGCTGCCATTCTGAGGCAATCGCGCTTCCGCTCGAGCGCTTTGTCATGGTAGCCATCGTGTATGCTGCCCCTCGGAGGCGGCCGCCTCCGAGGTCAGTGTCACTCTTATTTTATTAGGCGCCTCTCAGCTGCGCGCCAGCGCGCCAAAGCTTTTGACACTACAGCATCACTTATGATAATGTGCGCGCGGGAGTTCCACATGAGGCCCAAATAAGCACAAGCCAGGTGAAAGCCGAAACTAACTTAACCCGGTATCTGTGCGGTCCTTTGCCCACGCTCACACAACTTCAGCGTTCCACCTCGAATTGTAGTGCCACCGCAGTCCGCAGCGAGGTCTGCAGTTGTCATACTATAACGGATCAGAAGTCTGACTGCACATCCAAATACTAGCGTCTCGCTCCGTGCGGCATCGCGCTGCGCGTCCGCCTTGGCGTCTAACTCGTGATGCCAAGTTGTGGGGTAGGGGCGGTCCTAGCATTTCGCCCTGGCTTATCTTGGTCCATCTTTATTAGGAGTATACTGAGCAGAGAGGAAGCACAGCTACCCGTTCCTAAATTTGAAGATGCCAAGGTATACGAAGACAGACATATTGCAACAGGGATATGTGTCTCTGCTCGTGTTTGGTTTCCAATACCTCCTGTCGTCTCAGCTAGTGCTGCCGCTACTGGCATCGAATACCGAGCCCGGATCAGGCACCCAAAGAAATCGATACGTCCAGACACTTCTCTTCGTAGTGACGCCAATCAATCTCACAACTATACAACTGGCCTTCGAGACCAGTTCAGCCGACGTGCCTCTGGGGTGTGTTGTGCCCGGCATCGCAATGGCTCTCAGTTGCGTCCTGGCAAGCGACGGCAATCCTGGGAGGTATATTGACTTCGAAACAGGATCACATTTTCGCGTTCGGGAGTTTTTTCACTTGAAGGGCGCCTTGTTTGTCTTATTGAGTCTTACTTGGTGCGTTGCGTGGCGGTTCGTGGTTGTTTATTTCGCTGCACGGCCCCTGGCGCTCAGGCTTCTGGGTGCATCCGCGCTTATCCTGTACGTTCCTGTCGCAACGGCCGCATATAGCCTCTCCAGCGAGCCGATTGGTGGGGGTATCCGCAAAACTAGGCCGTTAGCGCAGGTCTTTATCGCCATTGCGCCGCTGTCTCTTTGGCTAGCCAGATTCGTCGACTTGGGCGTGCACAGCTGGGCCGCGCGAGAGAAGCGTGCACTACAGATAGCGGCCGCTACTTTTGGGTTTATTCCCATCCTAGTCAAGCTCGCGTGCTGTCGCCGCAAGCCGGTTGCCTCCGAAATACCAAAGTCGCAGCACTAGGAAGACCCCACCCCCCGCCAGCACACCCGAAGGACGGCAGGGTGCAGGCGGCAAGAAGCACCGGTCCGCAAGCATAAAATTGTATAGTCACTCTATTCGATTCTAAAACATATCGATATACATACACATGTGTGAGGGGAGCATGCGGGCCGCGCATCCGCATCGCCTTTCCACCTCCAACTCGATGCACCCGCAACCGCCTTGCGTTCCGCCTGGGCACGCGCCCGCTAGCTCACTGCGCGCGCACACGCGCACGTTCAGGGCGACCGTTGATTGTGGGGATGAAGCTGAAGAAGGCATGCGTAATTAGGCAAATGCGTGCTTCAGCGCCGTCCACTGAGGAGCCACGAGAGTCAGATCTATCCGCCTCAGCTCGCTCTGCAGCCCCACGTCAGTCGCATCTCGCTACTGAAGGCCGCCACCGCCAGCTCTCCCTGCAACAGATAAGGCCTTTCTAAGAGCAGTATATGCGCCAGTGGAGCTGCAACGAGGCGATCTCGGTCCGCAAGCCGCGTGTGCTCCAGGCGTGTCGCATTGAGGTGCAGTACACTCTAGAGATATATTAGAATAAATGTCAAGGTTGAGAACAGGTGCAGGCGTGCGCGGGCTGGCCAGGCGGCGGGGGAGGCAGATCTTGGAACAGTGCCTGAGCGTGCGCAAGAGTGGGTGTGTTTGAGCTCAGGAGCGAGATGTAAAGGGGAAGAGGGGCGTGGGGGGTCGTGCGTGCTCCGCTCACCACGCGTCCTTGAGGCCGAGGTAGGCGGTGACGGTACCTGCGAGTCCAACAAGACCGTCGTTGACGTCGATGAGCTTGAGGGCGCTGAGAGGAATGAGCGCGTCGAGCAAGTTCCAGACGAGCATGCGCAGCGCCTTGTAGCGGCGCTGCTCAGCCTCGCGGACCTCGACACCGGACGCCTTCTCGTCCACGTTGAGGATCTTGATGCGCTGCGTCTCGCGATGCGTTTTGTTCACGGCGTCGACGGTGTTGGCCACCAGCGACAGGAGCCAGAAGCGGTTTGCAGACTCGGAGAGGAGCTTCGAGTTCTGCGGGCGGAACTTCAGCGCGCCCGACTTGTCCAGGAAGATCAAAGTGTCGAACGTGAGATAGAGGCCGCTGCCGAGGTTCTTCGCGATGGCCACGGCATGCTCGATCGTCGGCTTTGTGTGGTTACCTAGCTCTTGCGCCAGTGCGCGGAAGGCGGAGAGCGGGCGGCCGGCGCGGAACGCCTTTCGCGCCAGCGACAGCGAGCGCGTGAGGGCCTGCAGACTCTGGATGGTGTCGACCGAGTAGCCCTTGCGGTAGCAGTAGTAGCTGAGGAAGCGCGAGAAGTACTGGATGACACGCAGCAGCTTGTCGCGCACCACCGTGCGCTCCAGGTTGCTCACGGTTTTCGTGTACAGCGGGTGGCTCAAAATCAAGGGCGACATCGTTCAGTTGCGGCTAAGCTCGGTTCGATTCGCTGCGGCTGCTAGATGGATCGCTCGCGTTTTACGAATCCAAGGGACACCGCCCGTTGACACCGTTTTGGGCAGCGCGCGCGGTGCCGAGGTCACGAGTTGCGGGGGTAGGGCGCAGGGTTGGTGCTCGCGCATAGCGGGCCATTCACCACCGGCTTAAAGGCCTCGAAGGAGGGGTTGCCGGTACCCTCCGTGACTCAATTGGACAACGACGCCTGTTCTCGAGCGCTGCAGACCGTCCGCGGGCCCAGGCACATTGTCACATTAGCGCGTGCGCAGGATCTTGCGCGATGCTGTTTGAAGCACTCTGACCTATATAAATAGAGCTTAAGCTATGCACAGCTCAGTCTCGCAAGGCTCTCGACCTCGCGTTTATACAATTTAAATCCCACTATCACCCTCCTCCTGCTTTCTCCTAAATCCCACTATCACCCTCCTCCTGCTTTCTCCCCCCCCACCCACCATTGTACTGACGCCTGGGCCAGGTTTCTGCTGCCTGTCTATATCAGCGAGCTCAATTCCCCGCGTGCGCAATGGCTCAAACGAAACAATAAGCCAGTATCCCAATTTGCGCGTGGCGCGAGGAAGCGCAACTGAGCCGGAAGTCCATAGCTTAGTCTAGCACCTATTTCGCCAGTAAAAGAAACGGTAATTGCGGGAAGCAAGGGGGGGTGATGCATCGCCTGGCGCCCGCCTAGTTTGGCTTGCATGCCGTGATCGGCGCGGGCGGACAGCTAGCGATGACTTCCCCTCGCCGGCCAGTTGGACGGGCAAGAGCTGGCATATTAGTGTTTAGTGAATCTACAGTTATTAGCGCAGTGTGTACGTGATTTGTGTCTGCATCTAGACGATGGGCTTCCCGCCGACGAACTCCGACCACCGGCGAACCTCGGGCGGCACCTCCTTCGCGCCGAGGAGCGGCAGCTTCGCGGCCAGCGTCTTCGCGAATAGGAGCGCGGTGCGCGGCTCGTTGAACAGAGGCAGGCCGAAGTCGATCGCGTTGCGACGCATGATGTAGTCCTCGTCTAGCAGGCTCTCGGCGCGCGCTTTAGCCAGATTGATGACGCCCGTGATTTTGCGGTTTTTGAACTGCTCGCCAAGCGCGCGCTTGTCCTTGGCCAACTCGATCAGCTCGTTCTTGACACCGCGCTCACTCAGGTACTGCTGCACCTCCGCCTTGGCCGTCAGGATCTCGAAGCCGAGGGGCTGCACAATCTTCGCGACGTCGGCCACATGCTCAGCAGTGACATCGCCGCCCAGCAGCAGCGCAGAGGGGGGCTTCGGCACCTTGAAGTTCATCATGCTCTGGAGCGTCGCCCAGTAGGCCTCGAGCAGGTCCGCGCCGAAGCAGGCGATCTCGCCGGTAGAAGACATCTCCACGCCCAAGAACGGGTCGGCGCCGGCAAGACGCGTGAAACTGAACTGCGGCACCTTCGTCGCGACGTACGAGCGTTTCTCAGCCATGAGGTCGCGCGGCTTGGGGACATCCTCGCCGATCAGCGAGTGCGTCGCGACGTCGATGAAGTTGACGCCGAGCACCTTCGAACTGAATGGGAACGAGCGCGACGCGCGGAGGTTGCACTCGATGACCTTCAGGTTGTTGTCCTGGTCCTTAATAACCTGCATGTTGTACGGACCCGTAATCTTGAACGCCTTCGCGACCTTCTGCGCGATCTCCTTCATGCGCGCCAGAATGTCGGCGTCGAGGCCAACGGGGGGCAGGATCAGCGTAGCGTCGCCGGAGTGGATGCCGGCATTCTCGGCGTGCTCGGAAACGGCGTGCACAAGCAGCTCGCCCTTGTGCGCGACCGCATCGATATCGATCTCCTCAGCACCCTCGATGAACTTCGTGATGACAACGGGGTGGTCCGGCGAGACGGCCGCGGCGTTGCGCAGCTTCGCCTCGAGATCCGCTTTGGAGTGGATCACAGACATGGCGGCGCCACTAAGCACGTACGACGGACGGACCAACACCGGGTAGCCGACCTCCTCTGCGAACGCGGAGGCGCCGTCGACGGTGCTCAGCTCCTTCCAGGCCGGCTGGTCCACGCCAATCGAGTCGAGGATGCCGCTGAACTTGTGCCGGTCCTCGGCGCTGTCGATGTCGCGCGGGTCGGTGCCCAGCACGTTCGCTTTGCCCTCCTCCTGGAGCCGCAGCGCGATGTTTTGGGGCAATTGCCCGCCAACACTCACTACCACGCCGGAGGCCGCCTCCAGCTCGTAGATGTCCATCACGCGCTCGAAGCTGAGCTCCTCGAAGTACAGCTTGTCGACCTCGTCGAAGTCGGTCGAGACGGTTTCGGGGTTGTAGTTGATCATGACTGTCTTGTGGCCGGCCTTGCGGAGCGAGCGCGCCGTGCTCACGGCGCACCAGTCGAACTCGACCGACGAGCCGATGCGGTAGACGCCAGAGCCAAGCACGAGAGTGCCGTTGTCCTTGAAGTCCACGTCGTGGCAGTTTCCGTTGTACGTCGTGTACAAGTAGTTCGTGTCCGCGGGGAACTCGGCGGCGAGCGTGTCGATCTTCTTGACCCAGGGATGGATGCCAAGGGACTTGCGGTACGCGCGCACCTCGAGCTCGGTGCTGTGGACCATGAGCGCGATCTGCTTGTCGCTGAAGCCAAGCTGCTTGGCCTCGCGGAAGGACTCCTTGTCGATCTTCGTGAGCTCGCCTACGGCCTCCAGCTGGCGCTGCTTGTTCACCAGATTCATAAGCTTGTGCAGGAACCACTTGTCGATCTTCGTGAGATCGTGGACGCGGTCCACCGAGTAGTTCTCGTGGAGGAGCGCCTGGCCCACGGCGAGCCAGCGCTGGTCGGTTGGGTTCTTCAGAACCTCGTCCAGCTGGTCGCCAAACACGTCCAGGCCCTGGAAGCCAAGCATACTGGGGTCGACCATGCGGATCGCCTTCTGGAAGGACTCCTCGAACGTGCGGCCAATGGCCATGACCTCACCTACGGACTTCATCGCCGAGCCGATCGAGCGGTTGACGTGGCGGAACTTGGCGAGATCCCATCGCGGGATCTTCGTGACAATGTAGTCCAGGCTGGGCTCGAAGTTGGCGGACGTTGTTTTGGTGACTGCGTTCGGCAGCTCGGGAAGAGTGTGGCCCAAGGCGATCTTCGCCGCGGTGTAGGCCAGTGGGTAGCCAGTGGCCTTCGACGCGAGCGCCGACGACCGCGACAGACGCGCGTTGACCTCGATCACACGGTAGTCCAGGCCGTCGGGCTGCAGCGCGTACTGCACGTTGCACTCGCCCACGACGCCGAGATGGCGAATGATTTTGATGGCGGCCGAGCGCAGCATGTGATACTCCTCGTCGCTCAGCGTCTGCGAGGGGGCAACGACGATCGAGTCACCCGTGTGGATGCCCAGCGGGTCGAAGTTCTCCATGTTGCAGACAGTGATGCAGTTTCCGTCGCGGTCGCGCACAACCTCGTACTCGACCTCCTTCCAGCCCTTCAAGCTCTTCTCCACGAGAATCTGCGGACTCAGGCTCAGCGACTGCGACGCCAGATTGCGAAGCTCGGTGCGGTTGTTGGCGAAGCCCGAGCCGAGACCGCCGAGCGCAAAGGCTGAGCGGACAATGATCGGGTAACCGACCTTCTCAGCGGCGTCCAACGCGTCGTCAACGGTCTCCACAGCGATTGACTCCGCAATGGGGATGTTGATCTCCTTCAAAGCCTGCGCGAACAGATCACGGTCCTCGCTCGTCTCCAGCGTGGAGATGGGAGTACCCAGCACCTTCACGTTGAACCGGTCGAGGACGCCCATCTTGTCTAGCGCGATGCCCACATTCAAACCGGTCTGTCCGCCAAAGGTGAGCAGAATCCCGTCCGGGCGCTCGCGCTCGATAATGTAGCTGACGTACTCGGGCGTTACGGGCGCGAAGTACACTTCGTCGGCCAAGGCGTGAGAGGTCTGGTTCGTCGCGATGTTTGGGTTGACGAGAATGGTCTGCTTGTTCGCCTCGCGCAGCGCCTTGATCGCTTGGGAGCCGCTGTAGTCGAACTCGCCTGCCTGTCCAATAGACAGGCCACCGGAGCCGATGACGAGCACCTTCGTGACGTCAACAAGAGGCCGCTTGGCCGCCGGGTTCAGAATGCCGGCCCCAGCGTACTGGGCGCGCGAGTCCACAGAGTAGAATAATCTCGACTTCCCAGGCGCGTTCCGCGTCTTCCGAACTGCTGCGGATCCCCAGGCCCGGAGGCCCTGGGGACGCAGGCAAGCCAGCGTCCGGGAGAACATTGTAACTACTGTGCGTGGACAGACTGATCCAAGAAAGGCCGGGAGAGTATACGCTGGCCGGGACGACCCGCTCGCCCTAGCCCTTACAAGCCGCCGTGACCTCAGAAAAAAAAACCTTTCACCTCTGTATGCTCGGGGTGAAGCGGGATCCTTGCTACCTGGAGAGCGCGTGCCGATCTATGAGCAAGCGCTAGCTTTCTGAGCCATGTACAGCGAGATGAGGCTGGGTTTTCGCAGCCCGTTCACTCCAGGTAGCTGCCTCTTTAGGCTCGCTCCCCATCAGATCTCGCATTCGAGGGCAGGGGCTCGCCTGGAAAAATGTGTCACAGAGGCTAGGGCGCGGCAGCTCCTATCTCGCGAGCGTGCGCCAGCATGTAAACGCAGCGTTTAGCCGCGCGTGCATATATTTACTGATCGGCCTCTTAGAGGTCCGGTTGTCATTAGTGGAAATAAGCCGAGAGTCAAAACAAGTACTGCATCAAAAACAAGTATCACGTCGTTGATAGTTGTATAGAGGGCGCATTCTAGTTTACTTATCACTTTACTGATAGATTGATATAGCGTGCGACAAGCGTTGATCCCAGACAAACTTGTGCACAGGTGCGCGCAATTGCGAACGCTGGACGCAGAACAATGTGCCAGACCTCGACATCCAGCGCAGCGACTTGGAGCAGCCGTAGCGCGCAGAGCTGCTATCCCTAGAGAATCTCTGGTGTCGGTCAGAGCCACTGTTAAATAAGCATAAACTACAAATTACGAATTACTGCATGCGATCAAGTAAATAATTAGTGGCCTCTCCAAGGTTGTGCCCATGCAACTCGAGCGCGGCGCGCGCCTCCTCGACGGTGAATCCCATGCTCGTGAGCTCCGCGACCTCGCGCGATTCTGTCTGGCCTTGCGGCGCCTGGTATCCGAACGGATCGAGCTCGGTGGAGGTCGAGGTTGGCTGCGCGTTGCCAGCGAAGAGCTGCTGCCATTCGTCAGGTCCCGCGGACTCCGACGACGTAGGGTGGTTGAATGAGCTCGTGAACACGTCGCTCTCGTCCTCCTTGGCCTCCTCGAGGTCGTCGAAATCGTCGAAATCGTCGGCGGTTTTACTGCCGGAGGCGGCGGCGAATGGAGCAGAGGCTGCTCCGGCCGGAACAGCCGCGTGGGCAGTTACAGAGTGAGCGGCGCCTGGAAGTGCGGTGACGGGTGCGGTGACGGGATGAGTGACCATGCGGTGGGGACCGAGTGGCTGTGCGGCTGCGGGCTGAACGGTTGTCGGCACAGCGGCCGTGGTCTGAACGGTGACCGGATGAACGATCGCCGGCTGCACTGCCGCGTGCGCTTGGGGCAATACAACCGTGGCATCTGAAGCTTTGCGCTGCGATGCAGGCGTGGCACTGTCTGTCGCAAGGTGCTCAGGCTGAGATGCCGCCGTTCCGGCCTCCGAGGCCAGAGGCGGACTCGACGACGATACGTTGCCGGATACGTTGCCCGATGCGCTGCCCGACGCGTTGCTCGACGCGGCCTGCTCAGATGTCACCGAACCACTACGGAGCGTCTGCGAGGATTGTAGAGCCGCTTGCTCCGCGTTTGAAATGCCGATGGTGGCTGCCGAAGCTTCAGAGTGCTGGCGAGGCGCTATAACGGAGCTGAGAGGCTCCTCGAACTCCTTGGGGAACGAGCCAGGCATGGGAGGCGCCTCGAAGCTCTTTCGGCTGGCGCTTGGCAAGGGCTGCAGATCGCTAGGCACACCGTCGGCGCCCGGGGAGGCCGGACCGTATCGAGCGGGGATGGCCGCCTCGGGCCCGTCGTCGTCGTCGCTGCTCTGCTGCTGCTGCGCGTCCACGAACTCAAACGAGTCGTTGGGCTGCGCCATGCCCAGCTGCGGGGTGGCGGCGTCGGGCGGCGACGGATCGCGGGAAAACGCGGGCGACTGTCGCTCGCTCGGCTCGGAGAGATCTCCACGCACGCTCTGCGGGGCGTTGTTGACCACGCTCGAGGTGGCAGAGTGGGGCCGGCCCATGGGAAGGGTGAACGCAGGCATGCTCGACTCTATGGAGCCGTAGTTGGCCTCCGACGTCGGCGGGGAGGTGCGCGGCGTGTCTGCGGCCTCCGAAGAGGCGATCGAGGGCGCCTCGGCAAGAGCGCTGAGCCCCACGGCCAGCGCGGGCGCGACGGTGGACGGCGCCACCGCAGGAGCCGGCAGCCCGTCAGCTGCACTACGGGTCGATTGGGAGTGCTGCTGGCCATTGGAAGCCGCAGCCTGCTCTGCCGCTGGCTGCGGCTGTCGCTGCTGGTTCCCGGTCGCCTGCTGGTAGACGGGGCTTGCCTGCGCCGGCGCCTGCGCGCCCTGCGGCTGGGCGACTTGCGTCGGCGCTTGCGAAGCCTGCGAGGTCTGCGAGGCCTGCGAAGTCTGCGAGGCCTGAGAGACCTGCCGTTGCTGGGGCACTTGGTGCAGTTGGGACTGTATCTGAGTCGGGTGTTGAGCTGCACTCAGCGAGTGCTGCTGGGCCGGCTGTTGAGCCGCCTGCTGAGCCTGAGCCTGAGCCTGAGCCTGAGCCTGAGCGTGCTGTTGAGCCTGCTGCTGAGCCTGCGCCTGAGCCTGAGCCTGCGCCTGCTGATGGGCCTGCTGCTGCTGCGCGCGCTGTTGCGCATGCTGCTGCGCCTGCTGTTGCGCCTGCTGTTGCGCCTGCAGATACAGCTGCTGTTCGTGCTTGGCCGCGGCGTGGGCGGCGGCCTCCTTCTGTAGCTCCTCCTGAGCGAGGCGCTGCGCGTCTTCCATGGCGCGCTGGGCCTCAGCCGCACGCAGGCGGAGCTTCTGCGCCTCTGCCTCGTGCTGCTCGCGGTTCCAACGCGATGTCTGCATCTGCGTCTGCAGCTGTTGGAGGCGCACCGTGGCGTCAGCAACGCTCTGCTCGAGGCCCGCGTGCTCTGTGCGCAGCGCTTCCGTCTCGCGCGTCAGCTTCTCGATCTCGGCCTGCGCGGTTGCGTGCTGCGTTTCCAAATCAGTCTTGCGCGAGTGCAGAGAGTCTCTCGTGTGAAGCTCCTGGGTGTGCTGCTGCTTGATGGCGTCCAGGCCGGACGTGCGCAGCGCCATGTCCTTCTCTAGCTTCTGGATGTCGGCGCGGATCTGCCGGATTTGCTGCTGCGTGTCGTGGACCTGCTTGGCGCCGGCGTCGTAGGTCTCGCGCAGCTGCTTCACCTTCGTGTCGGTGTCGGCCTTCTGCTTGAGCGCCTGCGCAAGATCGTCGTTCGCGCGCGCCGCATCGGCCTTCTGCTGGACAGCCTTGGGCTCGAGCTGCTGGAGCTCCCGCTGCTGGGCCGCGAGGGCGTCCGCGTGCGCCTGCATGTGCATCACGGAAGCACTGCCTGCCTCCACCGGCGCCTGTGGCTGGGCCGACGGCTGGGCCTGTTGCGGCGCTGCCGAGGACGCGGACGCGGGCTGACCGGCGCTGTGGATCTGCGCGTGGTTGGAGTGCTTCAGCAGCTGCTGGCCAAAGGCGGTGGTGGGCACGAACTTCTTGTCGTCGATGTCTGTGGCGGCGCGGCGCGGCTGCTTGGCCGGCTCGAGCGGCTTGAACACGGCGGTGTCCAGAGACACGAGGTCGGCGAGCGAGCTCCGGTTGCTGTGCGGCGCCGCCGCCGCAGACGCCGACGACGGCGGCAGTGCCGGCGACGCGGTCGCTGAGGGAGCGCCCGCGCCGGGCTGGACGTGCTCGGGGAGCTCGTAGCCGTTGAGCTTCGCCTTCACGAAGTGCATGGCGAGGGCGAAGTCGCCCTTGTCCAGCTGGCCGCGCGAGCGCGTGTCGGCAAGGTCCCACACGCGCGCGAGGACGTCTTCGTTGAGGCCGGACTTCGTGAGCAGGGGCACGGCCTCGCTCGGCCCGAGAATGCCCGCGCGGCCGGAGTCCAGGGAGTCGAAGATGGCGTCGTACTGCGCGCGCTCTGTCGAGGCGATCTGCAGCGAGGCGACGCCGCGCGAGCGGCCCGCGTGGCCGCCGGAGTGGTTGTGCGTGAGCTGCGCGTGGCCGCCGGAGTGGTTATGGGCCAGCTGCGGCGGCGGCTGCGGCGGCTGCGCGCTATGGGTGCCGTGCGGCGGCTGCTGCTGCACCTGCGGCTGCGGCTGGGACGCTGCAGCCAGCTGCGCCGAGGACTGCTGCGAGAAGCTGCCGGAGTGGTTGTGCGCGAGCTGCTGCGTCAGGCTGCCCGTGTGTTTGTGCGCGAGCTGCGCGAGCTGCTGTCCCGAGCTGCTGCGCGTGAGCTGCGCGTGGCTCCCCGAGTGGTTCCGCGCAAGCTGCGGCGCGGCGAAGCCTGAATTGTGGGGGGTGAGCGCGGTTGAGATCGAGCCCCGGCGGCCGTGGACGCCCAGCCACGGCGACCAGCTCGCGGGCAGGGACGCCGGCACGGAGGGCATGATTTTGGTGACGAGGCCCTGGATGATGTGCATTGCCACGACAAACTCGTTCTTCGTGAGCTTGCCGCGCGCGTCGACGTCGACGAGCGCCCAAACGCGGCCGAGCGTGTCCTCGGGCAGCCGCGCCTTGAGAAAGATCTCGCGCGCCGGCTCGCCGCCTATGAAGTTCGGGTCCGCCGGGGTGACGGCGCGGTCGAAGAGCTGGCCGTAGCGCTGCTTGTCGACGGTGGTGAGGGGCGGGATGCGCGACTCGCCGCCTTGCGACATGGCGGAGGCGCCGGTCGAGAAGGCCGAGAGCGCGCCACCCGTGCGCGCCGACCGCGAGACGGGCGCGGGCGGCGGCGAGTGGGGCATGGTGGTCAAGGCGCCGCCGGTGCTGCTCTTACGCATGAGCTGCGGCGCCGCCGCGGCCGGCGGCGGCAGCGCGCTCTGCGGCTGCCGCGAGAAGTCCGGCATGCTCGCCGGGATGTTGGCCATTTTCGGCGAGAGCGCCAGACCCTGCTGCGCGTGCGCGATCAGGCGCATGCACTTCGCGAACCCCTGGAAGTCCAGGAAGCCGCGGTTCTCAGTGTCGACGATCTGCCAGATTTGGCCGAGCTGGGCGGGCGGTAGCCCGCTCTTCTCGAGGAGGGGGCGCACGCGCTCGCCCAGCACGATGCTCGAGTCCTCCAGGTCGTACTGCCCGAACAGCGGGCGCAGCCTGCGCTGTTCCTCGGGCGTCAGCGCAACCGAATCGGCCATTGCGTTACTTACGAATTCGACGAGCGGCGTATGAGAGTGTGGAGCCTGCGCTGGGCAAGGGCCGCCCCCGGATTAACGGCTGCGCACACTGGGCGACAGAGAATGGGTATTCGTGCAGAACCCGATGCTAGGCGTGGGTTGACTGTGACGAAGGTCACAGCTAG
>NRDT01000160.1:0-11869 GCA_004124955.1 Starmerella riodocensis
ATGCTAGCCGCCCAGCGGCGAAGCGCCCGCCGCAGAGGGCGAGCCGTGCGCCGTCTCAAACGAAGTCGCGGCAGGGGAGGCCGAGCCAGCCGCTGGCCTGCGTCCAACGGTCTGAGTTTGGCGTCGTGTGGCCTGCGTCTGCTGTGTCTGCTGCTGCTGCTGCTGCGGTGTTGTGGCCACGTTGACGCGCTGCTTGTCCGCAGCATACTCGTCCGGCAGCATATCGATGAACAGCTTTGCGAGCTCGAGGTCGCCCTGCTGCGCGACCACGTCCGCGTAGTCGCGGAACGCGGAGTAGAGCCGGTCGGCGCCCGGGCTCTGCATGCTGGGGAGCCCCAGCTTCGCCGTCACGACGGCGAGCTTCTCCACGACGCCCTGCAGGGCGCGCACGTGGGCGACGTAGGCCGTGCACTCGCCGCCCTTGGCAATGGCGCGCTCGGTCGCCGGCAGCTCGTCGAGCCAGAGCGACGCGGCGGCGCCGACGTTCTTGCCCGCGAGGTAGACCTTGAGCGCATTCTCGCGCTCGTTGGCCGCGACGAGGCGGCGGCCCAGCTGGTAGGTGGCGGACGCCGCGGCGGCAACCGCCTCGGCGTCGGCGCTGGGGCCGGCCTCCGCGAGAACGACACGCAATACAGAGGGCCACGCCTCGAGCTCCGAGTGGGCGACCAGGTCGTCGAGGTTGCGCGTGGCCTGGGCCCACGCCGCGCGCAGGTGCGGGCGCGCCGCGGCGTGCGCGTTCAGGTACGCGTTCTGCGCGCGCGTGACCAGGTCCGGCCCGCCGAAGCTCGCCACGAGCAGCGCGTCGGCCGTTTCGTCGCGCTGTATGAGCTCGGTCACGGCGCGGTCGTAGTTCTTCGCGAGCACGGCGGCGACGACCGCCGGGTGCTTGCTGCCGAGCAGCTTGAAGTCCGCCGCGGGCGCGTAGACCGGCACGATGTCGAAGTCGTCCTCGTCGGCGGCGGCGGCGCCGTTCGCCTGGTCCGCGGCGTCGCGCGTCTCCGCGGCCGCGGCGGGCAGCGGGATCTGCTCGTCCTTGAGCAGCGCGCGCAGCAGGCCCCAAGCGCCGTCCTTATCGTCCGGCGACTGCGCGGAGGCGAGCTCCTCGAAGTTCTGCGTGCGCAGCGCCTCGCTGAACTGCTTCGTGGCGCCCGCGTCGAGCGACGAGTCGGTGACGGAGCGCACGGTGACCTTGTTTTTGGAGGCAATAGCGAGCTTGCCGCCGAACCCGAACGTCGCGCTGATCGGCCGCACGAGCCACTGCGGTGGCTGCTGCAGCTTGAAGGCCGGGTGGACGGCGTCCATGACGGTGTCGCTCTCCCAGAAGTCGGTGCCGTCCTTCTGCGCATGCTGCTGCTGCTGCGCCTGCTGCTGCTGCTGCTGCGAGCTGCTCGTGTCCTGCAGGCTCTGGACGGAGATCTTGCTGTCGAAGCTGGCCGACGCGAACAGGTCCGGCATGCGCGGGTTGAAGCGCGTTTTGAAGGCCCACTCGACGCTGATCGGGTACGTGCCGAGCTGCTCGCCGGAGTTGGGGTTCCAGAGCAGCGTGGCGTTGTCGCGGCCGCCCGAGAGCAGCAGGTTCTCGTCGTGGCGGCACCAGTCGATGGAGAGCACGCCCTTCGTGTGGCCGCGCAGGACGCGCTCGGGCGAGTTCACGTTCCGCAGGTCCCAGATGCAGATGACGGGGTCGTTGTCGTCGGCGGAGGCGGTCGCGAAGCGCGTGCTCGTGGTCGGGTGCCACGAGACGGAGCTGATGGGCACGCGCGCGCCGCTGGCGGCGGTGTAGTGGAGGTGGATGGCCTCGCGCTTGCGGCGGCAGTCCCAGATGGAGGCGAAGCCGCGGTTGCCGCCGCTCGCCAGGATCTGCGGCGCGATGCGGTTCCAGCGCACCGACTCGACGTCGTCGTGCCGCTGCGCCGCGGCGGTGCCCGGCGTGTCCGGGTTCGCGAGGTTCTGGACGTCCCACACGAAGACCTGGCCCTGCGCGCCGCCCGTGGCGAACCGCGCCGCCTCGGAGGGGTGGAACGCGACGCTCTTGACGGCGCCCGCGTGCGCGGAGTCGTTGCGGCCGGCGCTGCGCAGGTCCGGCAGCGACCACGCCTCGACCGCGCCGCTCTCGAGCGCGCCGACGGCGTGCGTCCCCGTGCTGTTCACCGCCAGATCGTGGAAGCGCGCGCCGGCCTCGACGCGGGCCCGCGGCGCGGCCGTGAACGAGGCCACGGAGTGGTCGAGCAAGTCGAGCTGCCACAGCTCGAGCTCGGTCGCGGCGCTGAAGTCCGCGTCGATCGTGCCCGCCGCCGTGCCCGTGAGGAGCGTCGGGCGCGCAGGGTCGGGCGACCACGCGAAGGTCGCCGTGCGCGGGATCTCTTTCAGCTTCATACAGAGAGGCCCGGTGCGTGAGAGTGTGGACACAGGCCAGCGCACACGCGTCGCTGAGGGTGGAGGGCAGGGTCACCTGACCAGCCTGGCTGCTCTGCCGCCTTCGCCCGCCTTCGCCCGCCGCCGCCGCTGCTGCTGCTGCTGGGAGCTGCTGCTGGGGCTGCTGCTGGGACTGCTGCTGGGAGACGGCTGCCGCGCCCTGCCTTTCTTTAGTCCCCCCTGCCTTCCGCGTCCCGCCGCTACGCCTGTAACCTGCCCCCAGTTTCTACCCTGTCGCAAGGTGGCCAGTCCAAGGCCGCCCATATGCACAGGGCGACGGTGACGGCGTGCATTGCAGAACGGGAGCAGAGCAGCCCAGGCGCCACCGAAACTTAGCAGTGCTTTTAGCAGGGCTTTATGGAGGAGTAATTTGTAGAAATTATTGGAATATATTGAATATAGAACCGCTAGAGGCCTCGCTAAATCAGGCAGAGCGGCGCGGGCGCGAAGCAGCAATGACCGGTGGCCGCAGCGCTGTGTACTTCAGCTTCGTTCGGCACGCGTGCGCGACCCTGCACGGCGAAGTGCGCGCGCCGGCCTAGCTAAGATAGAAGTCTGAGTACTTCTTGCCGTAGTAGGCCAGCGCCGAGAGGCCGAGCACGGTGAGGCCGACCGGCACGGGCTTGCGCAGGCGCAGCGCGCGCGGCAGCGAGCCGAGCGCGAGCAGCGCCGACGCCGTGGCGGCGAGCTCGATGCCGTAGTCCGCGTTGTCGTGCAGCAGCTTGCCGGAGTAGCCGTAGAGCCCGCCAATGAGCAGGCCGGCGGCGAGGCTGGGCACGCTGCCGCGGCGCACGTAGCCGCCGACACCGCCGAGCGAGCAGAGGGCGGCGAGAGTGTATGCTGGGTGTTCCATGGTGTCGTACCGATCTAGGCTGGAGGCGCGCGCTACACGGACAGTGGCAAGGGAGGACGGGCGCGAGCGAGCGGGAGGTGCCCTCTCTGCCCACACCACGCAGCAGGGCGGGCAACCCTACCCGAGCACCGTTTCACCACCGCCGGCGGTTCAGCGTGCTGCGCGCGGGCGCGCGCCAGCGCCGCCACGAGTGCGCTTGGAGCGCAAGCTTTCTAGACAATTATGCTATAGATCAATTTTAAAGGTGGCGGAAGAGGACGCGGCGGCGCTGCGGCCGCGCAGCTGGCGCCGCCCCAGCTCCTCCCCCGGCGCCGGTGCAGGGCAGAGGTTCCCCGCATTTTGCCCTGGCTCACAAAGTCATCGGTCGTGCGTCGTGCCCGTGAGGTTGCAGTCTGCCGCGGCGGCGCCGGCGTCGCCGCGCGCGCCGTCGCCGGGCTCTGCGGCGACCGTCGCCGTTCGCTGGTCGTTGCTGTGGCGCTGCCAACACTCGCGGAACGCCTTCATTTCGGCGAGACACTTCCGCCAGTCGCCCGTGTCGTAGCGGCACAGCTGCAGCCGCTCGTTCTCCTCGAAGCAGCCCGTCCGCGCGATGCGCGCGTCCCAGGGGTCCTCCTCGTCGTCGCCGCTGCGCATGCTGTTGCGCTGCTCCCCGCTCACCGGCCCCGAGTCTCTGGTGTGCGAGCGCAGGCAGGGAGAGGTCTGGTCTTCTCGTCTAAATTTCGCCGCGCCCTAACCCTCTGTTCCCAACCCGCTCACTGCACGTGATGCACGTGAATAAACTGCGCTCTGCGTGAACAAACTGCGCGCTGTGCGCGAGCTTGTAAGATAGGCGAGAGTGGGACACCTCCCAGGCCCGAGGGCTCTTTGGGGCTGTAGGATTTCGGGAGGCTGCCTAAGGGCTGCCTAAGGGCTTCCCAAGGTCCTCCCAAGGACTTCTGGTAGGCTTCCTTTGAGCTGCCTGCCTGGGGCCTGGCCCGCGCCCATTTACACCAACGCATATCTCCCCCCCTGGTAGGGCGAGATCCGGCCGTGCGCGCGCATTGGCTTGACCCCGCAAGCATATTATTTGCAAGCTGTCCGAACGAGCGTCAATGGCATGAGACGCGCCCCTCAATTGCGGCTAAAAAACAGCTAAGCGCGCACCAACGGCGCTGGCTGCCGCGCGCGAAGCATGGTGTCGAGCCGTGCTGGGGATGCGTGCTAGGTAGGGTTCGTCCGCTGCCCCCCCCCAGTCGACCCGCCTTGCATATATAGCCAACGGTTTCGACGCTTGGCCGGCGAGATCCCACACCACTCGGACACAGAGACAGCGTCAGAATGTCTTCGGCAGCCGAGCTAGAGCAGGTTCTGGACTACATTGCCGCGCGCGTTGTTGCGTACGTGAAGCACGTCGAGTCGCCCGAGGGCCGCGTCGCGAAGTTCCACGAGCCGCGCGCGCTCGCGCGCGAGCAGGCCGCGCAGGGCGAGGTTGCTCAGGAAGGCCAGGGCCTCGCCGGGCTGCAGCGCTCGACGGAGTGGCTGCTCGAGAACAGCGTGGCGACGTGGCACCCCGCGTTCCTGGAGAAGCTGTACGCGGGCACGAACCCCGTGGGCGTCGCGAGCGACATCCTGCTGAGCGTGCTGAACACGAACTCCCACGTGTTCACGGCGTCGCCCGCGCTGACGGTCATCGAGCGGTACGTCGGGCACAAGTACGCTGAGCTCTTCGGGTTCCGCGGCGCGCGCTCGGGCGGCCTGACGCTGCCCGGCGGCAGCTACTCGAATATGCTCTCGATGCACACCGCGCGCAGCATCATGTTCCCCCAGACGAAGACCGAGGGCACCGGCAGCCTGCGGCTCGCCGTGTTTGCGTCGGCGCACTGCCACTACAGCGTGTCGAAGGCGGCCATCATGGAGGGGCTCGGGCAGCAGGCCGTGTTCAAGGTCGCCGTGCACGCCGACGGCACGATGGACGTCGCGGACCTCGACCGGCAGATCGGCGAGGCGCGCGCGCGCGGGCTCACGCCGTTCTACGTGAACGCGACGGCCGGCACCACCGTCTATGGCTCGTTCGACGCGATCGACCAAATCGCCGCCGTCACGGAGAAGCACAAGCTGTGGCTGCACGTCGACGGCTCGTGGGGCGGCAACGTCATCTTCTCGCCGCGGCACGCCGCGAAGATGCGCGGCAGCGAGCGCGCGCAGTCGATCACCGTGAACCCGCACAAGATGCTCGGCGTGCCGTGCACCTGCTCGTTCCTGCTCGTGCCGGACCTCAACACGTTCCCGCGCGCGAACTCGATGGAGGCGGACTACCTGTTCCACCGCAGCGGCGGCGACGACGCGGACGACGACGGCGAGCTCTACGACCTCGCCGATGGCACGATGGGCTGCGGCCGCCGCGCCGACGCGCTGAAGCTCTACCTCGCGTGGCAGTACTACGGCTCGCAGGGCTTCGCCGCGCGCATCGACCACGCGTTCGAGATGACCGCCTACCTCGCGCAGAAGGTCGCCGACAGCCCGCGCCTCGCGCTGCTCACGCAGAACCCGCCGCCGTGCCTGCAGACGTGCTTCCTCTTCGTGCCTAAAGGCGCGACGCCCGAGGAGGCTACGCGCGCCGACTTCCGCGCGCAGAACTCGCGCAACACGCAGACCATCGCCACCGACATGCTCAAGCAGTCGAAGTTCCTCGTGGACTTCACGTCGGACAATCAGTACGGCCACTTCTTCCGCGTCGTGCTGAACGCGCCGTCGGTCACGCCCGCGCTCGTCGACGACCTCGTCGCGACGATCGTCGCGATCGGCGACAGCATCAACTAGCCAGCGCATCGCGCCCCGGCCAGGCTTAGAAAAATTAGAGAGTATAGACACCCTGTTTATGTACAATGAGAGAGTGCGCTGCGAGTCGCCCGCGTGGCGATCCGCCCGCGCGGCCTCGACGGCCGCGCGAGCAATTAGACTGTGCGAGCAGGTAGGTTGTGGGTACACATGCAAATGGCGAAGTACTGCTGAAAGCGGCGTCGCTTTCGCTTTGAGGTCGCATTGAGCCGCACTACTCTAGGCCTGCCTAAAGCACTCGCTTAGAGCCCCGGTGATCCCGCGCAGTGGTGCCGAGCCCTCGCGCAGAGTCCGCTGCGCGCAAACCCGCCCTTAGCGACTCCTTCGGCGATCCGCGCGCCGTCGCCGCGCCGCGCCGCACCACGTTTCTTCACCACCACTTATACCACTTCCGGCTCGGTGCCTCCGTGGCGCGCGCCGCGCGGCCGTTGCTCTGCGCGGCGACGCGGCGCATGTCCGCGGCCTCGTCGAGCGTCGAGACGTGCTCGCTGCCCGCGGCGAGCTTCTGCAGCTCGATCTCCGCATCGAAGTTGCCCGAGCGCATCAGCTCGAGGTCGCGCTCGTACTTGCCCGTGGACTTCGGCCCGTTGCCGATGAACCGCTTGGACCGGTCCGCCTGGCCGCGCTTGCAGTCCGTGTACCGCAGGAAGTGCACATAGCACTGCTGCGGCAGGTGCCGGTTCAGCTCGGGGTTCTCCAGGCACTCCTTCGGCGTGTGCCGCTCGACGAGCACGCACTCCGAGCGCTGCAGGCACAGCGCCACCGCGTCTCTCAGGTCCTGGCAGCTCGCGACCATAGGGTTGCGGGCAGGCGGCCGGGCGATGGCTATATACTCTGCGTCGTTCGCACGCCCGTGAGGCAAATTGCGACGCTCAACAAGCGCCCGCGCTCTGTAGTGGAAAACTTCAAAATCGTCTACGTATCTTAATTCTATGGCAGAGCACCGCAGGACAGCCTTCGCGGTCAGTAGATGCTGAGCACCTTCTGGAACTCCTTGTCGAGCTCGGCGCGCGTCGCCGACACGATCTTCGAGAACGTCGGGTCGGCGCGGCACTCGAAGGAGCGCAGCACGTCCATGGCGAGGCAGCGCGTCGTGCGGATGTTGCCCCCGATGACGCGGTGCGTGAGCAGCGTGCCGATGGAGCTCACGAACTCGTCGTACTTGCCCCGGAATGTGCCCAACGTGTCGATGACGGGCTGGTAGATCCCGCCCAGCGCCAGCAGGATCGTCTCGGAGTCCTCCGTGCTGAAGTTGTGGCTCGTCTGCAGGTCCTCGACGAGGCTGCCGAGCTGGTCGTCGAGCTCGGCGTTCAGGTGGTAGATGCGCAGCAGCGGCTTGACGTCGCGCATGAACCCGTCGCCGCAGTGGTGGAAGTGCTGCACCGCGCAGTCGAGGCTCTGCAGCGTCTGCGTCGCCTGGCTCAGCGCCGCGACAATGCACTCCGCGCTCTTCGCCGCGGCGCCGCCAAGCAGCGCCGCCCAGAACAGTACCTGAATGAAAACCTGCTGCATGATCTCGTGCGCGCGGCCGGGCCCGCGCAGCGCCGTCCGCCGGCCGGCTTATATACCGCGGCGGCGCGGACCGCCTGCCCTCGCTTCGCCCCTCGCTCGCGCGCGCTTAACGCTAAAAGCGGCAACCCCGTTGCCTGCCAAGGCGAGCGCGGCCCTGTGGCGAGCCAGCGCGCTCCGCGCGGGTCGCCCGCGCGCGCCCTGAGGCGAATAGACTACAAGTGCGTCTACCCCACTCCGCAAGGGGAGGCCGCAAAGAAACCGCGGCACGCCGAGCCAACACGCACCAATGGCGGGCCAGCGAGCGCCGCTATCGCAAAGCGCACGCCGTGCGACTGCGCTGCGAGCGCTGCGCGCAACGTCCGCCCCACACGGCCGGGCGCGCAGGGAGTGTTCCGCGATATCTTTACGCAACCCCCCTCCATGCGGAGGCGGCCCAGCTCGGTCCGGCTTGTTGCGCACCCGCATGGACGAACTTAAGCTCCGCCTCGAGTACCTCGAGGCCGTGAGCGACAGCTGCTCGGCGCAGAGCACTATGATGGACCAGGTCGCGGCCATCGAGGCCACGATGGACCAGATGCTCGGCGTGCGCCGGCAGGAGGCCCAGCGCATGGCGGACGAGCTCCGCAAGCGCAGCACGGCCGACGACGCCGACGCCGACGCGCGCCTGTCGCTGCTCTCGGTCGGCCGTGGCGGCAGCGCCGCCGCCGCGGGCGAGGCGGGCGAGGCGAGCGTGCCGGGCGTGCCCGCCGACGTCAAGCGTGCTGTTGTCGAGTCGCGGCTGGACGACCTGTCGCGGCTCGCCACAGAGCTCGAGGCGCAGCACGCGTTCGAGATGCCCAAGATCCGCCCGCCGCCCGACCCGCGCGAGCTGCTGCAGAAGGCGTCGGCGCTGGGGCAGGAGTTCGACGAGCTGACCGTGCGCAGCGCCGAGCTCACGAAGCGGCTCATGGACAAGCTCGCCGAGGAGAACGCGGCACTCGGCGGCGTCTCCACCGTCGAGCCGAGGTGACGAGCTCCTCAGACGGGTCGACAGCACGCCGGAGGCGTGCGCGAGTCGTGGAAGCGACATCGAACATTAATTGTGTGCGCCCGATTTGGACGTGTATGTTGCAAACTTCGCGACGAAATTCTGATAGAGTGGCTGCGTGAGCGCTGGGCCGGACGTTAGTGCTTCTACGCGTACTCGCGGCTCCCCGTGCAGCGCCGCACCGAGCTGGTCCCGGCGTGTGCCTCACGGCGCGTTCGACATCCCCCTCTTGTGGCCACCTGGCGACGCGAGTGGGAAGTGTGGGTGGCTTGAAGGCAGCGCGCCCGAAGCGGTCCCAGCGCCGCAGCGCGCAACGGTGACCAGTTTTACATGCTTAATACCATAATATAATGTTAATTAGTAGAAACGAGGCGCGCGCGGGCTGCGACTACCAGTAGCGAACAGTGGAGGTCTCAGCTGCATTGTTTGCGCTCGCATGCACCGACGTCGACAGCGAGTTCTGGTATACTACTTGTCGTGGCTCGTGCTCCACGACCTAAAATTAGCGGAATCTGGGCGCGCGGCTGAGGGCGGCGCGCGCCTGCGAACGGCTGGGCGCACCGTTGCAGCGATACCGCTAGGAGCTCCCCCCGCTTATTTTTAGCTCTGGCTGCCGCACCTTGCCTGGGCCCTGCTCCCAGCAGGCTGGGTGATCGTCACCCTAGCCCAGCATTAGCTCAGCACCCCGGCATCACAATAAACAAAGACAAGCATTCCTCGAGAAAAGGGACCTCCCCCCACACAACCAGTATCCGCAGTCAATGAAGTCCGCTCTTTTCGTTCTCGCGTCTGCTGCCTCGCTCGCCGCGGCGACCACGCCCGCCTGCGTCCTGGCGTGCGCGGCCGTGGTCTCGCGCGACAAGGGCTGCTCGGGGCCGGGCGACGTCTCGTGCATTGCTGGCTCGAACGGCGGCGACCTCGAGAGCTGCCTGAAGGACCGCTGCGGCAACAGCCTCGACGCGGCGAACAGCGCCGTCAAGGCCGCCGCCAGCACGGCGGGCGTCTCGTTCGACGGCTCGAACGGGCAGAGCTCGTCCAGCGCCGCCGCGTCGTCGTCCTCGGCCGCGCCGTCGAGCAGCGCCCCCGCCGCGTCGAGCAGCTCGTCCAGCGCCGCCCCCGCCACCACCTCGTCCAGCACCTCGTCGGCCGCGCCGGTCTCGAGCTCCGCGCCGGCCGCGCCTGCCTCGAGCTCCGCGCCGGCCGAGACGTCGAGCTCCGCGCCGGCCGCCGCCGCCTCCTCGAGCGCGGCCCCGGCGACGTCGGCTCCCGCCGCCTCCACGCACAGCTCGGCGCCCGCGACGTCGGTCGCCGTCGCCGCCACGACGTCCAAGGCCGGCCCGGCGCTCGCGAACGGCGCCGCCCAAAACAGCTTTGGCTTTGCGGCCGCCGCGCTCGCCGTGGCCGCTCTGCTTTGAGATGATACCCCCCCCTTTCTTGCAACGCACTATATCGATACCCGTATATACATGTTAACTAATTAGATCCCTCGCGATCGCACGAACTTCTGGCCGCCACCGCCACCCAAACCTTGACTACGCTCCGAATTGATTCAGCACTGCGCGAGTACTGGGAAACCTGTGTACCAGAGCGCGCGCTCTATTGAGCTGTGCAGCCGCGCTCTCGTACGCGCTATTGCTCGTTGGGGCCGGCGTCTTGACTGAGCACGGCCCGCTGAGCGTGGGTCGGCCGCGGGCGAGGGCAGGCCATCTAGCAGTATGTAGTTGTCGACGCGGGCGCACACTGGGAAAATAATTTTTCAGAGCCGCAGGGCGATCCCGCGACGAGCAGACGGTATGGCGAAAGCAGCGAAGCAGAAGGCACCGCTGTCGGAGCCCAAAAATGGCGCCGCGGCGGCGGTCCCCGAGGCCATTGAGAACTTCATGAGCTCGGACGGCGAGGAGTTCTCGGGCTTCGCGTCGACGGACGACGAGGCGGAGGCCGCGCCGCGCGCGGGCGTCAGCGACGCGGAGAGCGCGCGCGAGCGCGAGAAGATCGGGGCGCTCGCGGCGAAGTCCAGCGCGGCGGCGAAGGACGCGCCCGGCGGCGACGAGAAGAAGCGCGGCGTCGTCTACGTGGGGCGCATCCCGCACGGGCTGTACGAGGAGCAGCTGCGCGCGTACCTCGCGCAGTTCGGCACGATCACGCGCCTGCGCATCTCGCGCAACAAGAAGACCGGGGCGTCGAAGCACTACGGCTTCGTCGAGTTCGCGAGCCTCGACGTCGCGCAGATCGTGTGCGAGACCATGGACAACTACCTGCTCTTCGGCCACCTCCTGCAGGCGAAGCTCATGGACGCGAAGCAGGTGCACCCCGACCTGTGGGCCGGCGCCAACAAGAAGTACCACGCGATCCCGTGGGGCCAGGTGAAGAAGCGCCAGGCCGAGCGCAAGCACTCGCGCGAGTGGTGGGAGGCGCGCCAGGAGGAGTTCGACGCGGCGCGCGCCGCCAAGGCGCGGCACCTCGCCGAGCTGGGCATCAAGTATTAATTTAATTACGTGCATTTCCTCGCGCTGTGCGCAGGAATGAAGTAGGATTATGGCGCAGGCCGGCGCGGCCACCGGCAAGGCCGCCGGCGAGGCAGCCGGCGAGGCAGCCGGCGAGGCCGCACTGCTCCATTGTGTTTTTTATTGTTAGACGTTCTCACGCGCTGTAGCTTGTACGCCTCCTTCTTGTGTTTGAGGACCGTCGCACCGCCATTCCCTGCCGCCGCGCGTCTGTCCATCCGGGCCGGCGTGGTCGTGGGGAGAGAATGGGCCGGTCAGCGCGCACGCGTGTGCGTTTGGGCGCGCGAGTTCTTCTGTGTGTGTGCTTGTAGTTTGTAGCGTGTTTGTAGCTCGTTCGTAAGTTCCGCCCATGGCGAAACATGCAGAATAACTACAGCGTGGGTATTTTCTTTTCTATTTCCAGACGCTCGCGAAGTTGTCCTCGTCGTTGTCGTCGTCGCCAAGCAGACTGTCCTGCGTCGGGACGGGCGCGCCCGGCACGAGCGGCGCGCGGCTGCCGCCCGTGGCCTGCGTGGCCGCAGACGCGAACGACGTGCCCACGGGCGCGACGAGGGACGTCGTCGAGCTCAGCGACGACGCGGGGCTCGGGCTGGGCCGCGAGTACAGCGACAGAATGGACTTCTTCACATCGGCGCGCGCGCGCTGGCTCTGCGCCGCGGCCGCCGCCTCGCTGCTGGCGGCCGCGCCGCTGGCGCCGAAATTAAGGTCCGCCAGCGAGGCGGCGTGCGAGGACGGCGCCGC